>JAPDSC010108764.1:0-19812 GCA_026290005.1 Latrodectus geometricus
AAAGATGAAAAAGAATAATTATTTTTTATTGCCACCAAAACTAAAATGGTTTCAGTTTTAATGGTTTTTCTCTGATGTCGTTTTGGGAAGCCATGATTTGTTATTCACTACTACATAGAGTCGATGTCGAGGATTCAGATAAAGTTGATGACTTGATAGTAAATAGTGTTTGATTCTTGTAACAATTCACAGCTTTTTTGTGTTTTGATCCATCTGCATGCGCAAGCACTTGTCTAAAACCCATATTTGAAACACTGAATTTGCTTTTGCATACGAAGCACTCCGCAGAATGAACATCGTCAACACTTCGGCACCATGTCTTCTTGATTAGGCATTTATTCCCATCTTGCAGTTCCAACCATTTGTCGGAAAATTTCGTTTTCCATGGCATTTTTAAAAGAAAATTAATTGTTTTTAAAAAGTAAAATTCTTAGCTTGCTAATAAACATTCTTCAAAACACCCATCAAAATCTTTCAAAATTGCGCGATAAGCATTTCACGCATGCGCATAAAGGTAGGCCAATAATTCTCCCAATTTCGATATCATTGTAAATAGTTGTGCACTACTAAAACCAGAAACTTTGTCTGTAGAGGCACAAAATAGAATTTAATGGTAAACCCAAACCTAAATTTTTTTGACTTCAGACATACGTGAGCAATGGCTGAAAACGAGGCGGAGACGAATGAATGGCAACCCTATTTCCGGTTTGAAAGAGAACAAAAAAGGGGGAAATTTTTCTCTTTCTTTCTGCATAGAAAGCAGTTGAACGAAAAAATATATTCCACTGAAAGAAAAATTTACAATTGAAAAATATAAAATTATTAATTAAAATTAAACTTTCAAAGGAATGTAATAAAAAATTAAGGAATTCCAAGATTTATTTTGAAAAATAAGGACATTTCAGGACGTTTTTTAAAAAATCAGGAATTTCAGGAATATCAGGACAACTCCCAGCCCTGCAATTGCGTTTATTATTAAACTTGCATGTATAATTGTTCTCATTATACTCTTCTTTACCATTTTATTTAAAGATTATGTAATTTTAAGATTCTTTTAAAAAGATTTATTTAAAGATTCTGATTATTTAAAGATATAATATATAGCCATTGTAAAATTGTTGGTAGTATATAGCCAAATAAAGTGGTAAAATTTAGTTTAATTTCTTTCCCCTTGTGTTCAATATTTATTTACAATGCCAAAGTTTCTAATATAATTATTATCCAGTAAAACATGCTGCTTCCCACATTAAAGTATATAACTTCAAATGAAATAAATAAGTTTAAGCAAAATAATATGTTCATGTCAACATTAATAAAATATGATGAAGCAATATGTTAAATAAAAAAAAGTCAAACAATTAGTAAAAGAAAATCTGTTACCCACCTATTATGCTTAAATGCACTTGACATTATATTCTTTAAAAATGATGAACAAACTATTTTCCCAGAAACATTTTCATAAATTTCCTAAGATTAAAAATTCTAGAAGTTAGTATTAAGAAAATGAAAATTAAGGCATAATTTTTAATATTTACAAACAATTCACAGGAGAAAATTTGAAATAAAATTTTGAAACAAAAAGATCAAATTATTTAGAAATTAAAAATATTTGCAAAAAATTTGAAGCTAGAAAAAAGCTTAAAACAGATAGAATAATTTATTAAAGGAGCAATAACAGTCATCAATCAAGATACCTTTTTCTTAAGGAGTTTTTGTACAGCAATAAAAAATGCTACTAAATTATCATTAGGTTTTCCATTTTCTCTAGATTCAGCATTAATTACCAAAAGAGAATGATGATGTTTGGTTTCTGAACTGAAAAATAGTTAAAAGTTTTGAAAGCAAATACATTAAAATATAAAAAAAGAACAAAAGAAATATTACAAAAGGTATCTACAAGAAAAACATAGTCTTAATTATTTAAAATTGTTTTTTAAAAAATAATTGAGCAATTAAACATTTAGATAAATTATTAATTTAAAAATAATAAAAGATTCATTCACATATATATGTACTGCAAGAAACATATTTTTTAAATTTTATAGCAATAACACAGTTCAAAAAGTTGAAGTAATTAATGATCATTTTCTAACAATTTCTTTAATTATCAAATTATTTTTGTTGAAATGTAAAAACATTACAAAATAATTCATGTACATACAAATAATTCAATATAATTAAGAACAATCGTAAATATTGATTCAAAATCCTTTAAAATTTCTATAAAGTTGTAATTAAAAATTCTTTAAATCTTTCACAAAATTAAAATTGCAGTCAAAAATTGCAATGTTTAGCAAAATTTAGATCTGATTAAAAAGATTGATCCAAATCAGTAATATTTTCTAAAAGTTTGAACAAATACTCACGTAAATAATAAATATGGTAAATAAAAATAAATGTCACAAACAAAATAAAGCTTAATGTAATCAACAAAAATTCACAGAAATATCAATCAAAATATTAGCTTATACAAGCAACTTCAAAATTATAAAGCAACAGAAAATACATTTATAGATTTACTAGTTTCAATTAAAATGTCATTTCAGTTCACATGACAGCAAAATACTCCTAAAACAATTGAAATATACTGACCAAGTTTAGTATGAACTTAGAAAATCTTATTTACAATGCTATATTCTGTTTGTATGTGCTTATATATAAACATACACACATGGATACATACTAATATATACAGTTACAAATATTTTGATGTATGAATAAAATGAAAATTTTGTAACTTATAATGAATAGCATATTGCTGTAAAAGTTCCAGAAATATTTCATAAACTTAAATTGAACAATAACTTAAGAAAAAAATTTCATCAAACGGATATATTTATAAAATTAAATGGATATGAATGGTTATGAGAGTTTAAATGGATTTTAAAATAAAGTTGAACAAATGCTGCAATTAAAAACATTATGGTCAGTTCGTTTATTATTTCACATTCAGCAAAAGTTCACATTAAGTAAAGACAACTAAGAACAGTTTTTTATATAAGAAAAATATAATGAATAGAATTGTTACTAAAAGTAATTGGAAATCAAAATGCGTGCAAGGAACAATGCTTTAGAACAATGTTTTTCTAGAAGTGATTGGGGGTTGCATAAAATGCAGAAATCAAACAACCCCAATGTCTCCAAAGAAAAACATGATATCATAAATAACTGGACAACTTAAAGGAAAGCTATAGTTAAAAGAGAAATTCAATTTAATATCTAATTATGGTTCAATAACATTTTTCAAAAAATGAAGCCACATGAATAACATGATTATTGCAATTAATATTACACATTCTTGCTTTTCATATAGTGTGATACACTACTTTATTTGTTAAAATATTATTGTGGAAGAATGCTTTAATGACATTTGATCATTGACAGTTGGTGATTCAAAAGAAATTAAAACTTAAGGATATGACTGAAAGATTGCATGAAATTTTCGGAGCCTATCATAGCCCACTTCAGAGTAACAACTTAAATAAGCAAATCTATCAACATTTTAGATTACTTAAGCATTTCAAAAACTACTTTGAACAAAGTTGAACAACCAATAAGTTTAATTGACTAAAAGGAGCATTTGCATAGTTTATAATAAAAATGTTTCAGATTTTCATTAAGTATTGTTTCAGCTATTATGGCAAAATGTACCACAACCTACACCACAGTAGAGATCATAAAATTAAGTTCCAAAACCAATTTCATTTGAGAATTTTTAAGAAATAAATGAGTTATTTTGATTAGATATTTTAATTTCTTATTTTTACCAAAACACAGAAATTTTCAGATAATTCTTAAGCTTAATTAAGCTT
This sequence comes from Latrodectus geometricus, assembly GCA_026290005.1. Classification (NCBI taxonomy): domain Eukaryota; kingdom Metazoa; phylum Arthropoda; class Arachnida; order Araneae; family Theridiidae; genus Latrodectus; species Latrodectus geometricus. Next base: position 3,813 of record JAPDSC010108764.1, read on the forward strand.
TTTGTAAATCTGCAAATTCAATGTTTGAATGTGAATCAGTTAAAAATTTCAAATGTAGATTAATAATAATAATGATTAAGAATAAAATTAGAATTCATTCCTTTAATTAAGCTTGAGTTAAAACATTTCTTTAATGAGAAATGGAAATTGCCTTATTTTAAAAATAACATGCTCCACACTTATCATTAATATATTTTAATTTTTTTTAACATATTTTCTCCTATATGTTTTAATATTTACCATTATGTAAACTTAACATAACATTATTAAAAAAATTACTGTGTGTGTTTCATATTACATTAATGTTAAATAGCAATTAACAGTAGAAATGTTATCTTTATGTAACAACAAGTAACCTTAGTTATTATAAATAAGCAACATTTACTTAATTTACTAACTTAATCTATTTATATAAAGATTTCAATTTTTGACAAATAAAAATCATTAACAAAATAAAAACTAATAATTAAAATATATAATAAAAAATAGAAATAATACAAATAAACTTTTTCACTAAGAGAGAATTAAAAATTCTTTGGCAAAGAAAATGTAATAAAAAATATGAGGAATTTTTTATACAACACAATAGATGGAGATTATGATTCTATATTACTAATAACATTATTTAATCATCAGTAGTAAATTTCATAAATTAATAAAATCAGATTCATTAACCACTCTAATTTAAAACATCAGAGAAAAAAGTTTGCTTTACATAACCTTAAAGTATTTTCTGAGAGCTTAGTAAATCTTTATACGACCATTTCTTATTATGCTTCAACAAACACTTTAAGTACAATATTTAATACTTTTAGGCAACACTTCTTTCATTTCCAAATATTCAATTTATCTTATTTTTTATAAATTTTTAAATTAATACACAGTGATATAAAAGTTAAATTATACCTCAAAATTAAATTAGTTTTAATTTAACAAGAAAAGAAAACTCCAAAAACGAATTTTATATTTTAGAACTATTTAATAAATATTATATTCAGATTTTACTTGTTGATATATGAATTACAATCCTGGTGCAATTGCAGTAGCACTTTGTGCTCCCAAGGCACAGGTCCAAAGTTCTATCCTTAGACTTTGCAAGGTCTTTTCAGCCTTTCAGTGAATCGATAAAACTGAGTACCAAGCATGCTTAAGAGCTAAACACTAAGGGTTTTCAAATTAGTATAACCACCTAATCAGGACATATGCTTTGCAACCCAGAGTCCTCACAAAAACAGATATGGGCATTGTAGGCCTTGACCCTATGGAGCCATTGTGCCACTGCATTTCGATTTTTTAGTTTATATAACTAATTAGTAAATTTTTCTCATATTTGATTAATTGTCTCATGTAAATATTACTAAATTTCATTAAAATAGCATAATTTAATCTTCCCACATTGAAAATTTTTCTTGTAGAATTTTTATTACTCTTTTAATAAATTAAGTATGAAAAATATTAAAAAAATCCAATTAGATATATAAAAGTACAAGGCAGTTTAATTGTAGAAAAAATAAAATAAAATAAATAATGAAAGACGACATTTGCATATCGAAATTTCACTAACTTAAAAATTATTAAATTGATTTTCTGAGCCAATCTTTGACACAGAGGATGAAAACTTTCTTCTTTGGATGCAAAATAAAAGAATGCTGATATTTCTTGCAATGCATGAGTGAAAAGTGGAACCTGAAAAAAAATATATAAATCATGAACAAATGTGTTTGATGTTGGTTTTCACTGTTAATAGACATATAAATTAGTAACATTAATTTTGAATTAATTTAAAATCGTCAACATATTAAATAAAACTTAAAAATTTTAAATTTACAGAAATTTTAATAATTTTATTCATCCAATATTGCAGTGAAACTTTCATTGAAGATTCGCTATACATACAATGATGAGTTTCACTATATATGAAAATATATGATAAAACGTTCATATATATTATAATGAATAAAATATTTTAATGTAAAAACAAACAGTAAAAATAATCAGACAACAAAGCAAGGAAAACATGTGCAAATATCTTTTTCTGTATTATAACTTAACTTATTAAAGCAGGCTGCACACAGAGAGAACATGTCTTCTATTGCTTTTGGATAGCACTACTATGTGTGAATGACAAGTCAAAAAAAAAACATCACACTGGAGCAAACTCTCATGCATGCACAATACATTTAAGCGGGTGTCTTCTGCTTCTGTGATTGCCTGAGAACTTATGTGGCATTAAAATCATTGACATTGTTGTTAAATATTTCAAGTTCAAAAAAGGGGGGGAAATGCCAAAGGAAACACTTTATTACAAAATGATAGTAATATGAATTTTAAATTGTAAGCACAAAATATAACTTCATTTTGTCTCACATTTGAAAAATAAATTTGTCTCAATAAGCAAGACATAAAACTTAAGAAATGTTGGATTGTTATTTCAAAACCCAACTGATTTCTATTGAATGTTATTCACTGTACTTTGAACACAAAGATACATTTTTCCAATATATTAATATAATTAACATTTACCTTTTTTTCTAGATTATACCTATGACTGAAATGGAATCAAATACACAAATTGTTTTTTAATAAAAAAATAGCAAAATATGCTAATTTATTGTTTGTTGTAAAATTATAATTGAAATTAAATTTTATTTTTTATGTAACATTTATTAAAAGAAAATTAGAAAATAAGATAAACTTTTCAGTACTTTTTTTGTAAATAAGATCATGATAACCTTTTGCTGGGACAAGTTAACTTTAAATACTCTATGCTAAATCATATGCATTAAATACCAGTTGGAAAATAATAGGTTAGTTAAAGGAGCAAAAAATATTCTCTTTATAACAAACTGAAAATATCTACTCAAAATGATAAAGCTTGTTTTAAAAATAAATTTCAAAAAGTATTAAAAGCAAATACAATCAAACCTATATCAATCAATAGTTAATCAAATAATAGCACAAAATATGCCACTATTGTACGAAGTTTGATTCTAAAATATTCCAGAAATAACCATCAAACACACACACACACATACACAATATGTTTGTACAGTCCCAGAACTACTTGGTAAATTACTGATATTTCGGCACAATGGATATTCTTCCAATGTTTCTTTATAATTCACGGACTCACAAATGACAAAAGAAACATTTTGTTAAAGTTATTTTGAATGTATTTATAAGTGTTTATATATTTTTGTAAATTATTTGATAATTAAAATTTGCTATACTACATATAAGTATAAATTAATACATATTTATGTACAATAATAAAATAGTTCAATATGAATCAGTGCAAAACGAAAGTATTTTATTGGAAATTATTAAAAAGTATACAAAGAGTATTATAGTCTAAACTAACTGAGCAATTCAAATAATAAACCTTTTAATTGTTCATGCCAGTTAAAAATTAGTTTAAATAATATTATAATAATGTATGGAAAATACGAATTTTAAAATCCATAGAAATTCATAAGGATTCTTAATTCTAACATTGTATTGAAATTAATCTTACAATAAGATTATTTTAATTTGTAAATATTTAAAATTTATAAACTAACTGTTTGGAAACATCTATGGATTCAAAACAAGAAATTTAAAAAAACTTACATAAAATTAATTTCATACGATGATATATTTCAAAGGCAAATGATTATCGATTAAAAATGTGTTGCCTGTGAATTTTATTAATTTTATCTAAATTGCGTAAAATTTTTAAATTTCATATATAAAAAAAAAAAGATTAAATTAAAAATTGGGTAATATAAGTTCAGTGGATATATCCACACATTCAGAGATAAGATAGAGCAAGTCACAAATAGTAGACACAAATGATTGTTGCTTTAGTGTCTCATGCATTTGGGTTAAATGCTGCTTCAGTGTGCATGCTCAGTACAGGAAGAATCAATTTTTGGAGAGATGTCATGCTACCTGTTTGCAGTCACTTCAGCGTTCGGCCTGCCTAAATAATATTATTAGCTACAGCTAATGAATTTGCAGATGTACTCACTTTATGCACATAAGAGCAAATGTTACCTAGACATAAGCTTGAAAATGAATTCTGAAGCCTTACAAATCTAAATTACCATCTTAATAATAGTCAAAATACTATGTCGATTGAGTAATCAAGGAACTATTACTAAATTTTGTTTACTATTAAAGAAGATAATAATTATTATTTACATTAATCTTCATTCTCATAATTCTAAAATTAAATTTGAAAAAAAGAATGGAAGAAAAGTTCTAAAATATCATCACAATGGCTACTCAAATATTTGAGAAGTGTATGAGAACTATCACTTGTAGACACTGGGATCATAAAAAAATATTTTTTTTTTTTCAAGAAAACAGGGGTAGGAGTACTGAAATATTTTTTTTTTCAGGACAATATGTTCGAGAAATATAGGGACATATTTCAATAATTAAACCAATGTTACTTAAGCAGAAATTAATATTACAATATGTAAATATTAATTTCTGTTTTATGAATATAACACATTTTAGAAATATTCACATTTTAGAGACACACTATTTAATAAATTCTGAGTTTTTATATTTTTAATACAACAATATAAAAAATGATACAGAGGTTTAAACTTTTAATACTGAACATTTTCTGATAATTAATAAATTTCATAAATGCTTCAAATTACAGTAAATTTAGATATAATTGAATAATGTTCATTTTGAACTGGACGCATTAGCATTTAATTCCGATAATTTAATACAGCACTTTTTTAACTTATAATTTACAGATGCAATCTCTGCATTAGCAGCAGACAGCATCATTTGTCCAATTTTCACATCACTCATATTATCATCACTAATAGTACATGCTATTTTTTTGGTTGCATCATTCAAAAGTTTTTAAGCTGCACACTGATTATCAAGCAAATTTTTCTTTTCCTTCTCAATTCCTTAATTTTTTCTAACAGGTGCGATTGTTTAAACTTCTTTTCATAAGTAGCTTCTATGTCTTCCTCCTCCTTTCTTTTCTTCTCTAATTGTGTTTCATCTTGATTTTTTTTATATATGATGCATATTCTGCATGAGATTTCTGAATATAATGCATTATTTCTTTCGTATATGGAATGGAAGAAACAGAATTGCCATGCATTCAGATAACACCATGACGAATATGTAAACTTTGAACTGTTAATTCCGATAAAGTAGCTCTCTTCTTTGGCACAACAGAATTGTTAGTCGAAAAACCTCTTTCTGATTGGGAATTTACATTGAATAACGACAGACATGCTTTAACAACTCTAGAAAGAGTAGAATATTTTAGATAACCACTAGCATCTTTTATATAGAAAACCACATTCCAAAATTTACAGATATTTTGGTCATTATCATAATCATTCACAATCAAAGTCACATCTTCACACATGATAAGAAACCACTTTTCATTCATCTTATCAAAGTTTGAAGAAGTTTTATTCACATGAGGAATATGTTGAATTAATCTGCTAAATGAACTCCTAAATTCTTTCTTTTTTCTATTATAAAGAGACCAACACTGGAGATCTTTGAGTAAAAAATTTGTTATATGAAGTTTTTGAAGCAAATGCTTTGAAGTTGCTATGTAGCAACTTCTGACACTTTGTAGAAATAGTGTTTCATCTGTAAGCTCTCCCAGTATTGCTGTTGCAACCTGACATATTTCAATCTTATTCAAATTTAACCAATTTTTTCATGAATCAACATTAATTTGTAGCAACTTTACTCTGTTTTTTTTTTTTTTTTTTTCACAGATTTCTTCTGGATTTAAAAATTTAAACATAATACAGTGAAGAAATTCACTTAACTTACTGTACTTCACATGTACTAAAGGTTCAACTTTTTCCATTTAAAATAAATATGGTTCAAAAGTTTTACAAAAAAATGAAACAAAATGCAGATATGCCATAGTCTTAGGGTCTTTCCAATGTTTTATAATCCGAAGACGTCTATCAGAAAGAAAAGATTTCGACCCTTTAGGTACTTTAACAGTGAAATATTCTTTTAGAACATCATATTGCTGAACGATTATCTCACAAACTCACCCCAAAGTTAACCAACGGCTCTCAACATGACGAAGAAAACTATGTCTAACTAAGGTGTCTTCCAGTATTTTCAGCTGTAAGGAATGATAATCTTCCCTTCTTGTAGGAGATAGTTTGAAAAATTAATGAATATCTACAGCAAATCCATCAATATTACAATCAATTTTATCAATGCCCTTACATAGTGCTTCATGGATTATGTGTAAGAAACATGTACCCAAATCAATTAGCAATGGTAAACTTTGCTTACTCAGTTCACTATTTATTTGCTTTAAAACAGCTAAACTAACTCTTGGTCCATCCATTGACAACTACATTAATTTTTCTAAATTCAAACCATTATTTTCAATGAAACTTAATAAAACTTTTACAATTTTATTGGTTTCAGCATACCCTAAAAAATCTGATTTGAAGTAACAAATGACATTTTTTCCTTGTTTATCAGATCAATATGAGATGCAAATATCCAACTGTTTCTTTGTTTTGTAGTTTCATTGAAAAGTAAAACAAAATGTGAAGTGCCGATATAATACGGATCTAGTTCAAAATTAATCATATATCTGACTTTTTTTTTGCTATGGAAGAATCATCAAAAATTTCTCTGTAAATGTTAGCTAAATCATTTACAGAAGAAAAAGAATTTTTTTTTATTGCCACCAAAACTAAAATGTTTTCAGCTTTAATGGTTTTCTCTGATGTCGTTTTGGGAAGCCATAATTTGTTATTCACTGCTACAGTCAATGTCAAGGATTCAGATGAAGTTGATGACTTGACAGTAAATATTGTTTGATTCTTGTAATAGTTCATAATTTTTTTGTGTTTTAATCCATCTGCATGAGCAAACACTTTTCTAAAACCCATATTTGAAACACTGTATTTGTTTTTGCATACGAAGCACTCTGCAGAATGAACATCATCAACACATCAGCACCATGTCTTAATTAGGTGTTCATTTCTATTTTGCAGTTCTAACCATTTATCGAAAAATTTAATTTTCCTTGGCATTTTAAAAAAAGAAAATTAAATCTTTTCAAAAAATAAATTCTTAACTTGCTAATAAAAGTTCTTCAAAATGCCCATCAAAATCGTTCAAAATGGCACGATAAGCACATAAATGTAGGTGAATAATCCTCACAATTTCGCCATCATTGTAAATAGTTGTGCATAACTAAAAATAGAATATTTTGTCTGTAAAGGCAGAAAATAGAATTTAATGGTAAATCCACACCTAAATTTTTTTGACGTCAGACATTCGTGACCAATGGTCAAAAAGGAGGCAGAGACAAATGCTTGGCAACCCTATTTCCGGTTTGAAAATTTTTAAACTTTTTAAAATGTTTGTATCTTTTATTTAATATATATTAATATATTATATATATTAATATATTAATGAGTTATTAATTTTATTTAATAAGTCTTTAAATTAAAAGATATTACTCTTTTTATTTTTTAATTTTGAGTAAAAGTAAAATAAATAAACGTGTTAAAAATGAAAATTTGAAAACTTTTTATTTGTCTTCAATTTATCATAAAATTCTCTCAGTACTAAATATTTATTCAGAAAGAAATAAACTGATCAAAATGCACTTGATTCAATAATAGAAATGCAAATTATGGAAAATATATTTTTGAAAACTTCTTAAAATTTAAACTAAAAATAATGTTTAAACCTTACTATTTTTTAATTTTAAAAAATTATCTTTTTTTTTCAACAAATTAAAAATATGAAAGTTTCATTCACTTAATTTTAAAAATATGAATTTTGTAACACTATTTCAATTCTTTATTTAAAATAAAGGCTTCATATTTCATTTATAACATCAAAACAGATTTTTGGTTGAACTTTTGTGGAGATACATGTAAAGTAATTACTGAAATAATGAAAAAATAGCAACATATATTTTCACTCTTAAAGAACAAAATTTTTAGTGCAATATTTCTTGCTATAATTTCAATTTCATTGGCAATGCAAATCACTTTATTTTTCATAAAGTAAATGAAAAGTATTTTCCCAAATATAAGCAATATAATATGGAAAAGTCTGTAACTATGGAAATGCATATTTCACAACATCATTTTATATAAAAACAATATTTTCATACCTTAGTGTTATCCATATCATATGATAAATTATCTAATAAACTGATAACAATATTAATAAGTTCTTTGGCTTCATTCAAAAGATTAGATTTTTCAATAAATAATCTGCAGGAAGTCTCCAGGATTGCAAATAGAAAAGTAAGCTGGGAAAGAAAAATATTTTTAATAAGAATGTAACACTAAAAGATATTTATATAAAAATCATTATCATCAAAGTTTTCATTGAAAATATTAAAATAAAATATATAAGACAGCAATTGTATATTCTTACAAAAATAGATTTACAGTCACTTTTAAAGTTAATTAAAAAAATTAAAATATTTAAAACTCTATCACTGTTTATGAAATTGCATGCAATATTATAAAGTTCGAATATAATTTTTTTAATAAATACAACTGATAATATGTAATATTTAAAAAAAAAAACATTTCTGTAAAAATAGTATGACTAAATATCGTATGTAAATTTTCAGTAGTCCTTTAATTAAACTTTCTGATGATGAAGTGAAAATTTTCCATAAGAGAAAAACAACTATGTAAAATCTTTAGTGTCTTAATATATAAAAATGTTAGAACAAAATGACTGATTTATAAATGACCTAATAATCCAAAAAAATTATGTAAATTAACAAAAAATTCTTACCAAAGTATCAGAATTAAAATTTGCTGTATTATTTAAAAGTGATGAATTTAATAAAATTGATATGCACTTGTAACTCATAAGCATGGAGGGACTTTGGGTATTAAAATCTTTTATACTTTCAACCAACACCTAAAACAAAACATATAATCATAAATAACTGAACAGTTCTGGATCTAAATTATAATTTCAAATATATCAAAGATATATTAAAATAATAAACAGTGTTGTTCTCTATGATTGTTATTTATTATATTTATGATTATTATTCTAATTAAAGTTCAGTACAATTTATTTTTGCAATTTCATTATTATTTTTTCAATTAATTATTTACATTTATCTTTTTAATTTAAATTGCAAAATCATATATAGTATAAAATACTTAATGCTAAATTTTGTTTGGTAATTTTAAAGAAATAGAATGTTACTTATGTAAGGATTATTAACTTACAAATTTGAATGTAAAACAGATAAAATGAAATTTAATAGTAATATTACTATAATATATTATAACATGTTTACAAAAATATCATGGTCAAAAATTTAATTTGGCTTTCATATCTTTGCATTAAATAATATCAAAGTATTAAGTTATTAATAATAATGTCAATAATTTATCATATTTAATAGCCTAATAATTCATGTATTAGATTATTAAATATGATAAATTTTATTTTATTCAAACAAACATGGTTATCAATATAAGTGAAATAAATATTGAAGATGAAAATAATTAGATGAGATTTTTACAAATGTAATACATTACAGTTACTATTGTTAATAACACATTACAGTTACCATTACAATAACTATTGTTAATAATACATGATGGATATATTATAATAAACTACTTTTATGTCAGAATCAACATCGGTGCATTTTATAGTAACAAGGATCAGCAACCCTACAGTTAGTGTACTAAATTAATCTACCAATATAATTCAGGAAGTCATGTTGATTACTGCTCCTCTGATTTAATACTATTAAAGAAATATTTTTTTATAGCAAAGTAGACCTACAATGATGAGAAACAGTAAGATTTAACTTTAAATGATAATTTTGTAGAACGACAGATAGCCACCGAGAATTGTACTGTAAACCAAATCTGGAATGTGTGCCACAGGTTGCTGATGCTTAGTAAAGAGAACTCAAATCTGATAATTTTTTAAAAATAGTAATTTTTTGTTGCTTTAAATTTGTAGCAATTATAGTATCAAAAATCAAGGGAAAATTTTATCTACCACTTTTATGATAGGTAAATCAAATATTTATAAATCAGATAATATATATATAAGAAATAAAATTCAGACGATTTTATATGATTATTGAATTAGTAGATTCCAACATTAATCAACAATTAGAAATGAATTACACTAACAATAAATCTATGACTCAGGAATTCCAAAACAATATTCAACAGAGAGAGATTAGAATGCAGTCATTATACCACATGAAAATTTTGATGAAATGATACATGGATTTGATCTGCTGTTTTATCATTGGTTTACAGTACATGAGACTTAATTATCTGAGACCTAGAATAATGCATTGAATAATGTGACACAGTAACAGAAATAATCTAATACTTTTGTAAACACCCAGCACAGATTCTCTTTTTACAACAGCAAAACAAAGGAACAATTCTGTTAGGATTATTTGCACACCAAATATATTTCCATACAAATTATACCACCACTATAGAAGAGTGAATTATTGCAAGTGATTCAGTGAATGCATTAATCAATTTCTTCAAGACTGTGAATAAAATTATAAATTGTTTTCTTAATTTAATAATTTTCCCATGCAATAGTTTTTTAATTTCTTTCTATATATGTCTGATTTTCACATAATGTAGTCAGTTTTGAACAGATGTAAGCAATTTATTAAGATATGTCATTTTTTTAGAAAGATAATTCACTCAAATGTAAAGCTTGTTGATTCATTAAACCCAGCGAGTATTACAACCTTGTTGTGATATAAGCTGAATTTATTCAAGTCATTCACTATTTCTAATTTTCTTTTTGCTTTTTTTATGGCAACTCCTTCGTATAATTTGTAATAGGAAAGTGCTTTAGCACAAATTATTACAAACTTTAATAATGATTTGAGATATTCTTGAACTGAAGTTTATTTAAGTAATAATTGCATAAACTTCAGTTCAAGAATATGAATAGAAATTCATCTATCTTTACAAGTTCAAGCACATATTATTAAACATCATATCTACCTCATTCAGCTCAGTTTGCTTAAGACACAATCTCTAGCCGATAAACATTGCCACATTTATATAAAAAAATGTTTGCAAATTTTCATGCTAAATATATATTTCTTCTTTAAAAGTGTGCAATTTGCATAATTTAATTTTTCAATTTTTTAGACCATTTCATTTTGTAAAGTTTTATATTTTTATAGAGTTTCTATTTTCTTGAGTGCTAGAAATAAAATATTCAACTATAAAAATAATGAAAAGTAAATATGAACTAAATATATTATTTATTTAAATACAATTATGGATACTTACGTTAATATATTTAGGATTGAAAGATATAGTTAAATTATTAGATGTTTGTGATAGCTTTTCCAAAGTGTCATATAGTAATGACCATAATGACAAGGTATTATTTGAATTATCATCTTGTCTATAAGAAAAATATAAAATCATATTATTTGACAAACAATATAGAACTAAAAACAGTAATTTTTACAGAAAAAATTTATGCAATAAATTCTGAGCAATTAAAAGTAATATAAAAAAAAATATGGATGCACAATATTATAAATTAGAATAGAAGTAATCTTAATTTTAAAAAAAAATGTAAATCGAATCTAATATTAAGAGTAGAATGATTATGGTAATGTTTTAGATTATGATAGTGAAACTTTTATTAATTTTAATTATATTTCCATTTTTACTTATTTAAAAATATTTATTAAAAAATATTCTTACAGGGAATATTTATCAAAAATCTGCTGTAAATGAATCCACACATATATGCAAAGGTATTTTGCATAAAACCTGTTACACATTAGGAATTTACCACCCTAACACAGGGATGTAATGACAAAAAAATTTTTGTTATGAACCAATGCAACTAATGAAAAAAAGGAAATTTATTCTACAAACAATACATAAACAAATAAGACCAAATAGATAAAGTATTGCTTTAAGAATAGAAGATGAACATATTTTAAGATATTCAGATTAATGCAATTTTTTTCTATTTTTTACAAGGAATTTTATTCAAAATACATTTATAATGCATGGAATTTAATCTTCATTTGTACTAAAACTTTGAAAAATCTTTGAATACTTACACTTCTTAAGTTATATATATATTTTAGAAAAGCATTTTATTTACATTGTATTTCCCATTGATTTGGTACATTTTTTTCTCACAAATTATTACAAAAATAGCCAAACTTGTCTAAGAAGCCATATTGGAAGTAGTTCTTAGATTGTATTAAAGGTAAATAAAAATAAAATCAAAAATAAATATAGACAAATATATACAGACAGAAAGATTTTATAAATCTTTACTAGATTATCGCCATCAGAAAAAAAAAATAAATACTGAAAATTAAATAATAGTCAGTAACAAAATCTTAGATTACCAAACTTTTGATGTTAAATCCTGAGATTTAAGCATTACTAAATATATTTCTTATAAAAAAAAAATTTACCCTTTTTTAAAGAATAAATTAAGAACTTAACTCACAAGACTAAAATTCACATAATTTTTTAAGATTAATTGAAGTTATTTTTAAAAAAAAATTAATTCTCTTTATGAATGCAAAAAAAGGATAAATTTGTAACTCTTAATTAAATAAATAAATGCAAGATATCAAGCAAAAATTCCTTTGTGGATACGTTTATACAGTTAATAACCAGAAATATCATTCTGGTGCAAAAGTTGTTTTAAATGTAAAGAAAATTAAGAATATAATAAATAACATAAATATGTCATGAAAAATAAATTATAGCAATGGCAAATTACAAACTTTATTAAATTGATTCCTTAAAATACCTTTAATATGTGTTACAATTTATATCATACTAAACCACAATTGCTTAGTACAAAATGAAATGTAGCACTGATTAAAAGTATTTTAAATTAGTTACATATATGATAGTTTTGTCATATATCAAAGAAGATATCAGTTATAATGCAAAATATATTGTTCTTTTTTTTTCCAGAGAAAATTAGACTTGAAATTGAAATGCCATTTCGAAAATTGAAACAAAAATGCCTATATTTCTCTTAAAAAGAAATGCAGGTATTTTTTATTCAATTTAATTTTTTATAGCTTCCTTGATTTTCATGGTATTAGATCATGTTTAACTAAAGAATTTTTATAAGTAAATAAAAATATCATAATAAATGCAAAAAAAATGAGTCATTCTTAATTTCATATACTGTATTTTCCTATATATAATCCACAACAGCGTATCATTCGCACAATCTTTTTTTCGAGTACAAGGAAAAAAAGCGTCGCATAACCTGCGGCGATTTTTTTCAGCGAATAGTCTAAAATATGTACTGCTGATAATATGGGTGTTACATAAAATAAAAAAATGCCCAGTATGATTAAAAATATAATAAATTGTACAGAAAAAAGCCTTTATTATGAAAAAGATCTGTCTCGATTCACCTCATTGCAAAGTGGGATAAACTTGAGATGGAAGGATGAGATTGATCAACAGGGATAATTTTGAGAAGATTCTTGTAAAACTTATCGATATTTAGCTTCTAATAACTATTAAAACAATGTTAGACATATTTGTTTTGTTAATATTTAAATGAAAGAAATGGATTATTTACAAACTCTGTATTTTATACATTTTTCTTTCATACTGCGCATGCTATGTTTTTCAATTTACATTAACACATTTGTTGCCATTTTTTTCATTTGCTTTTGACTATAGCTTTTAATTTAAAGTCTACTGTTTATCTTAAAAGTGTTCCCTTCTATATGACGAAATACGAATTTGAATATTTTCAAAAAGAAACAGCTAATGTCAAGACAAATTGGGAAATGACGTTAGTGAAATGCACTTATAATATATTTCAAGGAACCGAATTCGTTCTTGAACGTTGTTGGACAAAGCTGATTATAGCTTAAATACCTCAGATGTATCGTGGTACCACTTGCTTTTTATTTTATGAAACATAAACAGTATTTCTTCCAAAACGTTCTTATAAAGTTTTCTGATAGAGAATGTTTATCAGATTATCCACGGTAGCGTATAATACACACAGTGAAATTTAAAAAACTTTTTTAACACATAACCTGCAGATTATATGGAGGAAAATATGGTACTTTGAAATAATACAAGTATTTATTGAATATTTTATAAAAAATTCAATTAGCATAATTATATTCTAATAAATCAATTAACTAGATTTTTACTTCTCATATTACAATAAAATTTTAAAAAAAGCAATTTTAGATTCATACTAACAGTTAAATATTTTATAGTTAACATTATATAATTTGCTTCAAAATCATTAATTCAATTTTAGCTTTATGGAATAATAGATATAGAAGTCAATTAAGAAAAATAAATAAAATCTTATTCCCTACTATAGACACGATGAGGTTTTTAATTTTTGCATAAGCTGCCAAAATATTTTAAAAAGTGCAGGTGTTATTTGAATTTTTTTTTTTTTTTCAATAACGTAAGATGTAAAAAGATTAATTTCACATAATTTATCTAAATACTTCACAAATAGAAATATAAATTAATAAGTAAATCTGAAGCAATAAAATAATGTTGCTCCTTCACAAATAATAAAATTTCATTATATATATATGCGTCGTTTTTTTTATAATACTGTATTCTCCTGTATATAATTCGCAGCAGTGTATTATCCAAACGACCTTATTTTCGAGTAAAAGGAAAACAAGCATCTCATAATCCGCAGCATTTTTTTTCAGCGAATAGTCTAAAATATGTACTGCTGATAATATGTGTATCACATAAAATAAAAAATGCACAATATGATTAAAAATATAATAAATTGTATAGAAAAAAAGCATTTATTATTATGAAAATCACAAAGTGTGATAAACTTAAAATGAAAGCACGAGATGGATCAAGAGCAATAATTTCGAGAAGTTTCTTGTAAAACTTATCAGTATTTAGCTTCTAATAACTTTTAAAACGATGTTGGATATATTTAAAATATATATAATTGCTTCGTTAATATTTAAATGATAGAAATGGATTATTTACAAACTTCGTATTTTATACATTTTTCTTTTACACTCCGCGTTCTTTGTTTTTCACTTCACATTAACACGTTTGTCGTCATTTTTTCTTATTTGTTTTTGCTATAGCTTTTAATTTAAATCTGCTGTGTGACTTAAAAGTTTTCCCTTCTATATGACGATATACGAGTTTGAATATTTTCAAAACGAAACGGCTCATGTTGAGACAAATTGCGAAATGACGTTAGCGACATGAAACTGTACTATCTTTACAAGGAATCGAATTTATTTTTGAATGTAATTGGACAAAGCCGATTATAGCTTAAATAACTCAGGTGTGTCTTGGTACCACTTGTTATTTATTTTATCAAACATAAACAGTATATTTTTCAAAACTTTCTTGTAAGCTTTTCTGATGAAGAATGTTTTTTATCAGATTATCCGCAGCGGCATATAATATGCACAACAAAATTGGGAACTTTTTTAACACATAATCTGCGGATTATATAAAGAAAAATACGGTAATTCATTTTCATTTAATTAAGTAATGGCACTAGCCTTAGAAAAAATCCTATTACTACTACCCAAATGGAGCAAACAAACCAGGCAGCGTTAAATTAATGCTGTAAATAACACCAAATTTTCTAATAACTTGTCCTTATAAATTAAGCAATTACACTATTAAAAAAAAAAACCCTTCCAATGAAGTGCTGTCAATAAAGGGTCAACAACTGACCAATAGTAAATCAATAATTTGAATGACATCATTTTTATAATTTATTCTTAATGATGTTAAAAACTTATACATAAAAAAAACATAACACTATATCTCTTATATAAATAATGTAGAAACCTAATAACTTTTGAATTTCACCATGCACAAAAAGCAATAAATGTACAATGACAGCATTTTAAAAAAATGAAATTAATTATTTATACAATACAAATTCAAAAATATTTAACTTATTTAATATTTAATTAAAATTTAAAAAATTCTTTTTTTTT
>JAPDSC010108764.1:20212-31212 GCA_026290005.1 Latrodectus geometricus
TTTTTTAAATTTTAATAACATAACTTTTTGTTTAAAACAAAATACTAAATCAAATAGGTACACTATACTGAATAAAATGCAAAGGTTCAAAATGCACACACACACACAAGTCTTAGAATATAGCCAATAGTATATGTATTGAAAGTCATCATATAAATAAATCAGTTACAATGCAGTAATCTATATTCTGACAGTGATTTATTTGATGAATGCACCAAATGAATCAAATCACTGTAAGTAAGCACTGTAAATGCAGTAAGTAAGATTCATTCAACAAATATGATTACTAGATAAATATGGCATACATTACTAAAATCAAATCAAAACTATGGAGAACTCTTCTAAATAACTGCTGGTATAATAGGCAGACTCTAAATGGTTCCATTACCATCAACAATGGCAGTAATTCAGTCCATTGTCTGCAGGCTTGCAAATGGGCACATCAGGTGCCTCTTATGATCAATTGTCAAGACCTATCCTAAGTGCACCAACTGTAACTTTATGCAGGCCTCTCCAGATTACATTTTGAAATGTGTAGATTTAGAGAAGACAGACTATTTTAACAGTCTTCTACTTATGATTTTCTAAAGATTCAAGGCCATTGAGAACTTAGTCCTCAGTTACATCATGAGGAATAGGACAACATTAAGAAAAATAGATCTATTCACATTAAAAATATTTTATAATAAATTATTTCAAAGTAACACCTGATTTTTATATCTAATTGAATATTAATTTATACTTTTGACTTAAAAGTGATTTAATTAAATATACAGCTAGAATCAACTATATCCATATACTGGATAACACATAGGTAGAAAATAGTCTAGGTTATTTGTTGTCTATGAACATTTTCTGCAAACAAGGGCTAATTCAAATTTGACCTACAATGTAATGTGGATTCTGAATCAACTATAAATATCCATGATCAAGGTGGAAATCAAAACATACGCTGTTGAACTGAAAAAAATTTTTACTATAGTTTTAATTATATGTAAATTTTAAATAATTAACATACATTATTTTTAACAATTATATTGGTTTAAAAAAGAACATACCTAGAGTTATGAATTGTTTCAATTAGCCAATCAATAAGTACATCATTCTTATAAATTGCATTTAACTTGTCTGCTTTATTTATCTTAGCTATAACTTTTAATTTTTTTTCCAGATCACAATTTCCATGCAAAACAGGAAGAAGAGCTACAATAAAACAATTACTTAATATATTGGAAGAAGAAAATATATGTTAATAGATTCAAAGCTAGAATAAAATCATAAGCATCTTATATGAGTTATACTAAATATTTTTTTATAATAATAAATAGGTTTTATTGCAAAAAATGTATTTTTAAATTGCACTAAATAAACAAAGAAGGTAGATTTTGCACAAAATAGATAAGAATACTCCTTCAAATCATGTGTTACAGCATCTTACACAACATTTGCTGTACAAAAAAAGAGAGATTTATTTTAAGTTCAATAATGTTTATTAAGATTATATTATTTTATGGTGTTTCACACCATTAATCATAGTTTTTGAAAAGCAAATTTAATTTTCATTATTTTGTGTATAGATGATTATGCTTCTTTTCTTGAAAATATGTAAATATCATTTATCTTAATTGCATCTTTTTACAAAAAGTTAAAAGGAAAAAATTTCATAAATATCAGGATTCATGGTACAGAGTTAAAAAATCACTAGTATAAAATTAGTTAAATAAAGTAAGATTATGTTAATTATCAAGACAAAAAAAATGTGCCAATAATAACAAAGTACCAATTAGGACTAATGCTGGTATCAAGGATGTTGATCTTAATCTAAGTGCATTATAGAATAAAGTATGATTAAATGCCCTTGCACTTCAATTTTTTTCCCCTTTAATATAATTTTTAAGATGAAAACAGAATTGAAAAGCACGGGAACTCACCTGAAAGTCAAGTTTGAAATGTGTGGATCTATTAAATTATATATTCCTAAATTAAAAAGGTAGTAAAAGTTTAATTTTTATAATTAAAAAAACTTAATTGCTTTAATTATCATAATATCAGTTAGTTCTTTGACAAAAGAAGTTTAAGAAACTACCAATATTTTAATTTATGTGTTTCAATCAGTTTATTTTTTAAATTTTATATTATGATTTATGCAAAATTCTGATGAATAATCTCTATTTTAACTTATATCATCAAACTTAATTCCAGTAATTTATTTTAATGGATCATATTTTCATCTGTTAATGTTAAATTTGTTAATTTGAATTATATTTTTTAAGTTTGTTAATTTATTTAAATTACAAATTTCAATCTACCAATTTATGTTTATACATAATTTTACCCAAAATTCTGTTAAATTATCTTTCTTTCACTGTATCTGTATTTTAAATTTCATTCTTTTTCAACAATTTTCAAGGATTTTAAGTCTAAATCATTGTTTTTCCCATGCAGATTAGATTTTAAAGGTTAGCCTATACTTTAGGGTGCACCCTTGATTCTCGCCAAGTTGTGGTTGATCGCTGAGCTGGACAAAATCCAATCGTATTCTGATGGCAACAGAACAATTGATTGTTCTGTGCCAACCAAAATCGCCAATTAAATCTATAGCTAAACAAAAATCACAAAGTTTACCAAGGGTCACCCTTAAATATAGTTTCACCATTTTAAAAAGCTATCATTTTGTCTAAAATGGTTTCTAGCTATAGAAAAATGTGAATTGGTTTCCCCCCATTAAGTGTTGTTTGCCAGTTTTTAAATCACAATTGTACTTAATTTGGAATTTACTAAAAATTGCCATTTCAATTACATTGCCTATTTTCACTAATATATTTCCTGAATAGAAAATGAATTTTCTTTCATACAAAATGTTAATAAGGAATAAATGAATGATAGCATGATTTCTATCCAACATAAATTACTTCATATGTCTGATCTTATTTTAAAACATTTAAACTTGTTTGAATGAGACTTAACAATTCAACAAGAGAAAACTATTTTTAAGGTAGTCAACTCAGATTTAAGATTAATTAAGTGTTGTTTTATTCTTAAAATATGAATTTTTTAATGAAACTTATTTTTATTATTTGAAATTATATATAATAAATGAATTGCATTTAATTGTTCAAAGCTTTACATGATTGAAAATATAAGTACTTGCTGAACTTTTGATTAAATGCTATAAAAGAGAGGTACCAAATAAAACTAAACAAAACAAATATAAACCTACATGCGTTAAATTCATATGTGAAATGTTATCCATATTCTATGCTCCCTTTGAATTATTTGAATAATTAACTATATAATAAGAGAATAAGTCAAACACTTGGAGGAAATTTATCATATTGCAATTCAATTTGAATATAATTTTATTACTAGGAACATAATAAATAGAAAAATTTCAATATAATTCCTTTTCAAAATCAAGTGATGATAATAGCATAAATGCCAATATTAAAATTTTTTAACCAAACCGTATGAGTTGGGAGCTAATTAAATCAGAGAAAATTTATAAAAACATTCCAGAATCTTTATTTTAGCAGGTCTACATGAAAAAAAGTTAAGTTCTAACATATATTTGAAACAATACATTGAGCTTACTACTAAAATATAAATTATTTCTAGCTAACATTAGCCATAATTAATACATTAATTCCTGACATAAATCCCTCTAATTTTGGAAAACTATTCACAAACCTTGCGCACCTAGGAGTTTTCAGTTATAATAAACATTTTACTATGGTAACAATTTTAAAATGAAATGTATTAAAATATTATCTGTAAATTAACTCGTTAGAATACTTAAACATTAATACATTCACTTAAATTTCATTCAAGCCTATTGCAAGAAATATGTTTGAAAGAAGTAATTATTGTAATTAGTTAATCACTATACTTTCATTAATAAGCTTTTACTTAAATTCAGTCAGTCAGACTCAATTCCTAATGATTACAAAATAGATATTCTTTTTTTGTAATGATCTTAAGTTGTTATGAGCACCAGAAAAATTTACAACAAAGTAACGAAAATTGATCATTGTAATTTGAACCCCATAAAAGTTACAAGAGAATGAGATAAATTTTATACTATATTAAACATGAATCTTGATAAGAAAAAGTGAATATTAATATATGTATAGTTAATTATAAGAAAATGCATTACCACGTGCAGCAGTCATATTTCCAATATGTTTGTTTACATTTCAAATGAATTTAGCATTTCTTCTCTGGCACACAGAAGTGTGGATAAAGTTTTGAGCTTCATGCAGACTTATTTTATAAATCATTTTTTCAATTTCAACATTTTAAAAAGATCATGATGATTTACAGAAGAAAATATCATAAAAATTATTTTTATGTCATTTTGAAATGAATTTTATATAAAAGGAAAATTTAAAACATAAAGATGAAAAATTGTAAATAACATCTTATAAATATTTAGAATTTTTAGTTTTACTCTGTGTTATTGCAAGTAATTATTTTCGTTAAGAGTTTGTCAAGCAGTTCATTTTGAGTTTTGTCAAAACTCTTAACGAAAGTTAAATATTTCATTTAAAAATCAATTAAATATATTTTTACTAATAGTCTGTAATCCTTCCTATCTAATAACTGATTAAAGTAAGTAAAGGATTCTGTGAGTTGACAATATGAAATTACATGTGATAGATTGCATTGATAAATCTTTTTTAAATGTATACTTTTGATATTTAAGATATCGTTGCCACAAGTAATCAGTTGAGCACTCCATTCAATCCGAAACCAGTAATAATATTTAACAGTAGCTTAAAATGCTCTTACTACTCTTTTGTATCAGTTTGAACTGTATGATATCTTATAGTTTCTCTAAAAACTATGCAAAAACCTCTAGCTGTAACATTCGATAAAATATTTTTTCACAAATCATTTTATTGCAGGATCATCCTATGATTGACTGCTATTTATCTATCACAAGTGTTTGTTAAATATATATAAAGACTATTATACCTTGATCAGTGTCACCCACAGGTGTCCCTATCGGATCCCCATGAGCTCCTGGTATTATTCTTGGAGTCAATTAAAAATTAAAATTGACTTGGAGGTCTCTGGATAACGTCAGGGGATCCATGTAAGGTTTAATATAAAATAATAAAATTGTAATCCATCTTTATTGTTATGGAAATTTAAATAAATAAAATAGCAAATTTTACATCCAGAGTAGTGTGGTGTATCAGAAACTAATGTGACACATCACAGGTATGAGTCTACTGTTACACCCCAATGATTTAATGGTTAATACTAATATTTTATTCAAAAATTAAAAGAAATTTCCGTTAATCTGCGCTTTAGATCCCCTACTCTGCCAACTTGGTGATAAAAGCACCAAGCATGGTAAACCAGACGCTTTTATACCTAATGAGCTCTTTATGGCAACCTTCAGAGGAAATAAATTGCGCTTTTTCGCGCATGATCATTAATTGGTTTTTTCTTTTAGCATTTTCATTGGTCGTTAATTAGTTTCAATTTAAAAAAGCAGTCATTTTCGTTGGTTGCTAATTAGTTTAAAACAGTTAAAAACCGTATTCTATTATCGCCATAGCAACAGCGTTTTTGAAAACCTGCCAAGTACAGGACCCACAGCACACTTTCGCCAAGTTGGCAGAGTAGGGGACCTAAAGAGCATTTTCACCACAATTTTATATTAACTAATTAATGGGAAAAGGTTTTATTGCAACATTCATTAGAAAAAGTAAGTAATTATCAATATTTTTGCAAATAAAACATTTGATATATAAATTTTCTTATCCTTTTCTTTCCTTTCAAACAAATAGCATTGGGAGTGTCAAAAAAATTTTAATAATACATTGTTGAATATTTGTTGACCTTTTTCATAGACAGGAGATAGTATTTTACCTAAATGTCTTCTATGTAATAAAATTTTAAAGTTTAAAAGGAATATTTAACAAAAATCTATATTAAAAATTAAGGTCTTAACATTTTTCAAACAATCAAAGAAAAATATTCGAAACACCGTCATTGCAGCAACTTAGGGCTTAAGCGATTATAATTCTAAGTGGGTTATTGTTTAGACGATAAGCAAGATTACGACCAGCTGCCTGCTTCTTATCTCATTTCTTTATTGCTGTAAAATCCAGAAAGCCGTTATAGAACTGTGTTGAAAATTAATGGTACATGTTTAAGCATTCAGTTATTTATTATCTTGTAAGAATGGACAGAACACAAAGTAAATTAAAATGAAGTTGATATAAACGAAAGAACACTCTTGTCATTCTCCATCGACATCAAAATTATTTTCTTTTCTTCTCTCTCTCTCTTAAAAAAAAAAAACCCGCAATGTTTGACGTTATCTCGCTGTCTCCGGAGCACCATCTCACAATCGTCGAGATCATTACAATCTTATGTTCCTCCCTTCTTGGAGAAAACATTTCACAGAGTGTAAAGTTTTGGGTTTCCAACTCAATTCAGGAAAAAAAAATAGAGTGGTTCAAAAACGTTCACCAAATTAATGTTTATATATATATATATATATATATATATATACAGTTCCATTTAAATAGTACCTAATAAATCTAAATAGTAAATACTAAGAAATACACACATGTGTGTGTGCAAAATTAAAGCCCATCGTAAAAGTCTGTAAAATGTTGATGACCATTGGAGTAATACTTTAATTTTTTAACAGCAAAAATGATATCGCAGCATTCTTTCTAGCTAGTGCTATAATTTTGTTCCGTTGGCGAAAATTTCTTATTTAGGAACAAAATGGGATGTTCTTCGTTTTCAATTATTTGGAATATCTCTATGCCAACTCCAATGTTTGAAGCATCACACTGGATAATAAACTGTTGTGTAAAATTAGGGATGTACAAAACGGGATTATTAGAAAGTTTTCTTTCAGTTCATCGAAGACATTTTGGCAAAAGCTATTCCATTCGATAGTTGATCTTCGATTTTTAATAGGTTTATTAGAGGACTTGCTATTATAGAAAAGTTAGAAATGTTTCTTCGATAGTTTCCCGCTAATCTCAAAAATGCATGGATTTGAGTCTTGTTTATAGGTATCGGAAAATCTTTGAGGACTTGAACTTTTAATTCGCCAGGCGTTCTTCGTCCTTGTCCAACCAAATGTCTAAGGTATTTCACGCGAGCTTGGGCAAATTGACATTTCGATGGTTTTATGTGCAACTTCGCAGTACTTAGTTTAATTAAAATGTCCTCTAGATGTTTCAAATGATCATCCTAATGTTGAGAAAATATGGTAACGTCATCCAAATAAGGGATTGCATATTCTTCACGTCCTTTCAATATACTAGCCATTAGTCGACTGAAATCAAATGGTACGTTTTTCAATCCAAATGGAAAAGACAGAGGTATGTATGTTCTAAAACTAGTCACGAATGCAGCATATCTTTGTGCATTTTTACTTAACGGTATTTGCCAGTAGCCTCTGGTTAAATTCAGAATTGTAATGTATTTCCGAGTAAACACTTTTTCTATCAATTCCTCTATATTAGGCAGTGGGAAAAACTTTGTTCTGGTCACTTTGTTTAACCGTCGATAATCAATAGAAGGTCTTGCTTCCTTTCCAGGTGCTTCTACCAAGATAAGAGGAGATGTAAAGTGGGATTCACCTGGTTCAATAAATTTTAGCTTCAGCATTTTTTCTATTTCGGCTTTCAAAATTTCAGACTGTCTCAGTGAAAGTCTATAAGGTTTGGCACAAATAACTCTGCCAGAGTCTAGCTCAATGTTATGTTGAGTCACATCTGTGCAACCAGGTTCATTTGAAAAGGCTTTGGAGTATATTGCTATCAGTTCAGAAAGTTTACCAATTTGTGTTTCATATAAATGCATATTTGTTTGTATAGACTGCCAAACTTCCGTTAAATCATGGTCTTGTGGTTGTGTTTGGTGTTTTAAGTTCAGGAATTTCTTCTTCCTTTTTAAAATTGTTGTCCTCCAAACACAGCAAATTAACGTTTTCTTCTCTTTAAAAATACGGCTTCCACATATTCATATGATTAACCTGGGTTCTGTCACTGCTCGGAAAAGGAACAACATAATTTGTCTCTGAAAGTTGTTTACTACTTCTCCTGGACCAACCCAATTCACGGATAGTATATTTAGATTCTATAAGATGATAACAAGAATTAGATCGTTATCTTTAAATTGGGGCTTTTCAGCGTTTCTGTCATGCCACAATTTCTGTTTTTCTTTTGTTGCTTGCATATTTTCTATAGCAAGGTCCTGACAATGCTTCATATGATTTAAAAGTTCAAAAACATATGAAACAACATCATTTTTTCCTTCAGTTTTCCCAGTTAATTTCTCATATAACAATATCATTGGAGTCCTCGAGTTCCGGCCATGAAATAGTTCAGATGGGTTGTAACCAGTACTATCATGTGTTACTGTCCTCAATGCAATGAGTGCTTGTGGTGAGACTTTCTCCCAGTTTCTTCTATATTCTAGACAAAGCACTCGGAATATTCTTTTCAGAGTTCGATGCATCATTTCCACTGGATTGCTTTGAGGATGTCGGACAGAATTTCTAACAACTCGCACTGCTAATTTGTTCAAAAATTCTGACGTAAGTACAAGTACAGAAGACGTCCCTTGGTCAGTTTGTAGTTCTTTAGGGAAACCAAGAACTGAAAATTTGTAGCAGCGCATCTACTATTGTTGTAGAACATAAATTCGGAATAGGAATAGCATCTGGATATTATGAGGACATGCATATCACAGTTATTATATACTTGTTCCCTAAATTGCTGATAGGCAATGGTCCACAAGCATCTACGTTCAACTTAGTAAATATTTCAGAAATAACTGGTACGAGTTTCAGTGGAGCTTTTTTCTTATCTCGAGGCATTAGTCACAAGTTTGGACGAACTTTTCAACATTATTATAACAGTTTAGCCAATAAAAAGTCTTAAAAAGAGCATCTTTACTTACTCCTAAATGGGAGGTGATTTATTCATGACAAAACGTTTTTAATTGCTCGCGAAATTTCTCTGAAACAACCAGTAACTTTCTTTCTATTTAATCTTTATCTTTCTTCCTATAGAAAAGAATATTATTTTCTAAGAACTTGTTTGCTTTGAAGTCGACTTTTGCGTTTCTGCAATAAGCGATTTTAAATCTTCATTATTTTACTGCTCTTTGATGAAATCTTTAGAATTAATTTTTACAAGATCTTCCGCAGCTAATTCTTCAACTAAAGGAAGGATTTTTTCGTCGTTATCTTTAGTCACATTTTTGTCTCGGTATTCATCCATTTCCTCGTTGGAATGGTGCTTTTCATACTTCTGTTTGCTCAGAGTTACATTTGGGCTCTAGTTTGAATAGGATTCATCAAGTGAATCTGAATATATTCTTTGGTTCTGAAATCTTCAAATAACAAGGCAGTTTTGTTTCCTAACAAGTACATACCTTGCTCTAAGGAGTCTGTGATAACTGCAGCTTTAGTCATTATGTGTCCCATTTCACATTCAAATTCAACTTCAACAAGAGGTAAACGAGTCAAAGTTTCTTCCAGTGGTGTTCTTAACCAGACTTTTTCATTCGTATACATGTGGGGTTTTACGCATTTGTTACAAATCAAATTCGAAGTAGCAACAGCATCTTTCAAAATGTTCATTTGTACATCATTTACTTTACCTATTGTGGTATAACGTGTCATCAATTCATCAATATTTTTATCAGCCAAGACATGGGAAATGCATTTTGTGTTTTCTTTATTTTATCGCACCGGGGTCGAAGATGATTGCATGAACCACATTCATAACAACGCAGAGTTTCTCTTCTATCGAAATCCCTTTCTTTCTGTTTATCTTGAGATGTTTCAGGTTTTACTTGGATTTTAGGATTGAAATCTCTCGAATTTGCTAAAAACTTGTGATTCCAATTTTGGTTTCGAAAATCAGAAAGTTTTTCAAAATTTTAAAAGGAAAGAAGTACCTTACTTCTTTCCTTTTAAAATTTTCGTTAATGTTTTCATAACCATCTAATTTTTCAGCTAATTCTTATGGAGATGTAAATTTCAGCCAATCTTCTAGGAAATGATCCCTTCTAGGATTAATGCATCTGTATCCTTTTAGAAATTATGCTATGAATAACTAGAATAAAAATATAAATAAATAAAATTAAAAATAAATAGGTGCTTGGCATATAATATATAAAGAAAATGTGTCTATAATCCGTTTGCTTTTTCAAAAATCAGATTGAAAGTAATATCTCAATAATATATCTTTATGAATCAAAATATTTCTCATTGTAATTTAATAAATTTATAAGTACTTTAACCTATATTCGTCATTTTATGTACATAAGTATTCGCATAAAATAAATATAATAAATTTCTCTATATTATCTATTAGTACTCTGCTTTTCGCGATATGTTAGTGTTTTATATTTGTGCTCGTATTCTTCGATTAAGTTACAGCAAAAATAATCAAATTAATGGAAGATGCCAGAATATATTAGCAAATGTGAGATATTTTACTGTTAAAGAGAAACAGCTGTTTATTTATTATTATCAAAATGCAGAAATGGTTTCGCAGGTGTTTAACGACAGGTGCAAGGGTGGAAAATTGTAATAACTCTGCCTATATCCTTTTGCATGAAGAATCTCAAAATACCTCAATCCTTATAAAAGTCGAATAATTAATGTATATATAAAGTCAAATTTTTTTGAACCATTATTTTGTTAAGTTTATAAATTTTGATAAACTTTACTGATTTGTATATATAATTGATGGCAAAGACTATTAAGAAATTGCATTCGCTTTGTCACTGTCGCGTGCTTTTAAGTTGCAGAAAAATTGTATCTTGCCATAAATATGAATAGTGCATCTGCTTTGATAATGACAAATGAAAACTTATTATATTACTGTACATGATTTCAATATTCGTTGATATAACGATTATTAAATACATGTCTCTGCTTCCGGAAAATTTCATTAATTTTGATAGCTCCTTTACTCCTTGCTGGCTAGCTCAATTAACCAATG
>JAPDSC010108766.1:0-12805 GCA_026290005.1 Latrodectus geometricus
CTCTGATTGCCCCAATAAAAACTGCTTAGATAACTTTTTGTAAAAAAAAGAGTTTATTGGTATTATTATGCATATAAATGTAAGATGACAATAAATTTATAAGCACATCATTAAAGAAAAACAACACCAAGATTATTAGAAATAATTATTTCCCATGATTCCTTTTTTTTCCAACATGGCCGCACGGCTTAAGGTAAGTTGCATGCGACCATACTATTTAGAAAAAATCAATCAATGGTTAATCAAACTCACGATTTATTGATCAAATTACCAAAGCATCAATCATTCAATCAGAAGCTTTGTCAATGCATTAACAAAAAGATATATTTTCTACAGATAATAAAAATACGAGACACAAAATCTTCAAAAAAAAAAAAAAAATAAATAAATAAATAAAGAAAAGAAAATAATTCAATTTAAAATATTTCTTAATATGCATTAAATTCTAAAGATATATGAGAGACTAAATATAAAATTTGACGTTCTATTCAAAATATTTAAAATAATAAATGTTTACTATACTTTATTGAAGTAATTGATTATTTATTTTTATTAATACGGAAAAAAACTCTTTGTTGGATATTAAAATTTTGAATATATAACTTATGCCAAAATATCATCGTGTATTCCATTTAACCAGTCAGAAATTTATACAAAAATGATAAAATTTAATATTTTCAAAGATACTGGTATTTTTTCATAAGATGGTGAGGTATTTTTAATAGAAAACATTTTCTATTCAAACTTTTCAATATCAAAATTTTCATATTTACCTTTTTATTTCATATTATGTTTTTATAAAAGCTTAAAGAGAATTTTTTCTAGGAATTCTCATTTTATTAAATGAAATTGGTAATAAAATAGAACTTTTCAAAATATAACCTAGTTAATATTCAAAGGGAGTCCTTATTCTTTTTAAATAAAATAGTTGGAATTATTATATTCCCATCATTTAATAGCAATTGCTCTATTTATCAAGAAATAATGCAACTTTTAAAATTAAATAATCTATTTTGGCGAAAAAGACATTCTGAAAATTACAGTTGTTAAACCGTTACTAATTGCATAAGTTACTACAATACCAAATTTCTCGAAACATCTTATAATTTAGGTATTCTCATGATATTTGGAAATTTAAAAAAAAAGTTATGCTCTCTAAATATATGAAATTCTGCTTGCAAACATGAAAAGTTAAATTTCTTTCTTAACATAAACTTCTCCTAAAATATTCATTATCAATTGAATAGATTTATAACTTATAATTCAAAGTTTTTTTTTAAAAAAAATTCCTGCTATTTAACAAATATATTTTAATCAAAAGTTTCATTTTCAAGAGTCTATAACGGCTCACCCCCGTGATGTGTCCCCACTGAAAACGAATCGTTGGAAATTGGCGGACCTGGTGGGGTCGCAAACGACGCTAACTTTCCAATTCCAAATAGAGTCATTAGTTTGAAGTACCAAAAAGCAACTCCCCCTTGAAACATCAATTACCAAGGTAAGGGAGTGCTCTGCTGACAGAAGATCACCAGGGACCGGCGTGCTCAACAGTCCTCCTCCCCTACAGTTTAGGCATACTTGTCATGCCCTACTGGATATCCCTAGCTGACGATGCTCAAATAGAAATTGGGGAGTCAATTTTTTTTTTGGGCTTTTCGTTCTCCCTCCCTCATATTCTTGCCAACGTCCTGCTTTTGACAGATGGTCTTTGTAAAGAATGTCCAACCTACCATTTCTCTCCCTTCTTCTGAGCCGAGCATCATCCAACCCTAAATAAAGACACCTCGGTCTCTGTGGACTTTCGATTTTTTTTATATTTGAACTAAGGTTCAGATTTTTGGGTGGTTCTTACAAATATCATTTAGGTGAACCGAATGATCTATTTGGGAAGTCTTTTAGGCATTAATACATTTATGATGGTAGAACCATAAATATATTGAGTTCTCTGACATAGATTATATTTTCTAACTCTGCTTAACACGAAAGTAAACTAAATCTTGCATTTTCCATATTCTATATTTTAAAATATTCTTATTTTTCATTGAAAAAGTATTATTATAAAATGAGACTTACCTTTAATAAAAAAAATTATTGATCAAATGAAATTTAAAATGCTCAAAAGGATTTTACAGTTAAAATAATACAAATAAATGTTAAAAGAATACTGATTAAGGTATAAATGTCTATGAATATAAATTTAGGAAAGCAAGAATTTTTTTAGCTCTCAGTATTTTAATACATAAACATTTATTCAAATTTAAAAAAAAAAGTTGTTTTTAAAATTCAAAATTTATAATCGATCATATATTTTAGTTTTATTGGCTTATAATTGATTATTTGTAAATGATATATTTTCATTTATTTTTTTAACATAATAGCAATTCAAACTTTGGTTTTAGTGTGCATCATGTATATTTATATACGAAATTATGTTGAAAAATTACATTGCATTAACATAATTTAATTGAATTTAGTAAATTAAATTTAAAAAAATTATGTTGCATTTGCTTAAATAAATTAAAGTTAATGGACGAATGAATTAAATTAAAAAAATTAATGAGAGAGAATTTATACTATTATTAGATATCAGTATTTGATACATTGATATCTAATAACATTTAACAAATAAATCTCTTAAAATTTTTGTGCTCCTATAAAAGTTGAAAAAATTGAATAAAAAATTTCACTTTTTATTTCTCAAAATTTCAAATACTTTTCCACATTTTATGATAAAATAAAAAGACGAAATATTTTTATTCATTCAACTTATTCAATGCTTTTTATATCATATTTTCACTAGCAAGAGAAATTATTTTCCGAAATGGAATACCATAAAATAATTTAAAATAAATTAGTATATAAATATTTTATTTTATATATAAGCTATATGAAATCACAAATGATGGAATTAATAGATATCGTGTAAGTTTATTTCATTAGCAATAATATTTCATTATTTCCTCTTCAAGATTCTTGATCCAGAATTCATAATTATTCCATTTATATTTCTCAAAATAAGAAAACTAGCATGAAATTAATGTTTCCCTCTAGCATTAATTCTATTTCTTAAGACAACAAAGGAAATGATTCTTTGCAATCGAAACGTAAGTTTTGTTAAATATCAGAAAAGAATTATATAGGAAGAAATATTTTACGTTTTCCTCTAGTAGGCAGCTACTGAAGCGAAAAATTTGTTCCACGATCCCTTTTTGAGATTCATCTGCTTCCTCTTCCTTGCTTCTTCCGACGAGCAACAAATCGCTTCGTGTAGAAACTGTAATTTATGATATTTTTTCTCCTGAAAGAATAAAAAAAGTTCGCTTTTAGATAAATGATACTTTCAAACTAAAGTCAAAATAAGAAAAACATGGGAAACTTTTGACGCACTTTCGACTCTCATATTCTTTTAAAGAACAGTTATTGCAGGAAAAAACGTTTTCGCAGACGACAGAAGCGTCTCTGCCAACAAAATTTCTATGCACCATAACTTCTGAAGAATTAAAAGACTTTCTCTTTCGCTGGTATTTGATAAATATGTCTGTAGGATTACAACTTGAATAACATTGTTCAAATTCATCTTCTCTTTTTTTTTCATTTCTTTCGTTTTGAGCTTTCATGTAGCTTTAATTTGTGTATTCAATAATCTCGTCTGATTTTCTGTGAATTCAAAGTTTGGAATGTTCAAACAAAATTTGGAATGTAATTATTGTTCTTTGTTTTAGTTTATATTAATTTATTATTTGGGTTCTAGATTTAAAATCTGTTTATTTTCAAACTCTGCTTTCTTTTTGAATTTATTTCAGCTGCTTTGTTTTAACATAAAATTTTGCATATTAATAACTTAACTAAAAGAATATTTTTGAAGCTGATTAACATCATTTTATTTGTATTCTAAAAATTTCATACCTCTAACTTTATGCGCTCCCTATTGAAAAAGCTAATATTTCTTTTATATTTTTCCATAAATGTTAAATCAATATAAAATTAATTTATTTGAAGTTTGACATTAACTTAACTTGTTAAGGACTGCTTATTAAAATTAATTTGAAACTCAAATTAAGTATAAATTTATAATGCATTTCAAAAGTATTTAAAAATATAAAGGTATTAATTAAAGATATCGTAAAATAGTCAATAATTAAATCAGAAGAAGTTTATAAGCTATTATCAATAAATTATTATAAAATTCTATCTTAATAAAAAAGTGCCATATTTATACCAGTTATTAAAAATATTATAAGTATCTTTTAAATTAATTACCGCATTTTTTCAATTAAAATATTGAATACTTTTGATTTGAACAATACAAAAAACTAAATCCAGAGAATCACTATTCAAAATTAAACCTTTTATTGATTCCAAACTTATAATCAAAAGTATATATATATATATATATATATATATATATATATATATATATATATATATATATATATATATACTATTGATAAATACTTGAATTAAAATACTAAAATGTTATTATATTGGTTATTATTGTACTTAAATTATATAAGTATGTTCTCTGTTTTTCATTAACTCTTTTAACGAAACACATTTTCCTATGCTCACTTACTTCGAAAGGCGAGTAGAATGTAGAATTTTACTTGTTGTTGTTTCTGATGACACTTGTCAACGCCAAGCCCGCCCGTCAGAGACTAGGTGAATGAAGTCAGAGAGAGAGCGTCTTCCGTTTTTAAATAGAGCACTCTCATACGAAGGTGGAAGTACGATTTTTGCCTCATAGATGGCAGCACCATCTAAATCATCCAATTTAGAGAGAAACCAGACTGTAGCCTGCTCCAACCAGACATATTTTACATGCCCAAGTCGCCATTAGTGAACACGACGGATCTTCGGCTAAGCCGGGATTCGAACTCACCACTTTTCGGTAACGAGAACGACGCCCTAACCAACCAGGCCACCGCGGCCAAACATACTACAGCTTGAACTCTTTTAGATTAAAGTACTTAAATCATTAAAAATAAAGTTTATAATTTCAAACTTTATTACATAAAAACAATCAATTTCAAATTTAAGAAGATACTCTAATCTTTGGCTTTGTTTTAGGGAAACACACACATTCTAAGATTCTGACTTTAACTTCATTGTTATTTTGGGAACTATTTAGGTTGCTTATCTGAGAAAATAATAAGGTTATTTCGGAACTTTTCTAAATTTAATCTTGGTGTCCCAATATCTAAGGATTTTTACAAAATAAAATGGAGGAAAGGACAGTGAAATTAGTTTTTATATGCAAGAACAATAATTAATAATTATATGAATGAAGGAAAAATAAGTTCAGGAAAACAAATTAAGGAAAATTGGAAAAATGAAAAATAGAATAAATTCAGAATAAAACGAAGAAGTTCTTTAACAAAAAAAAAATAAATAAATAAATAAAATAAATAAATAAAATCCGATGAAATTAAGGAATGAATTTAATATTAGTTCATACAATGATGAAAATGTATTTATAGTTCTAAGTCATGAGAAATCTATTGGTGATGTGTGAGTCATGAAAAATCTAATTAATGTTGCGCGTTTCTTCGCCATTTTTTGGTGATGAAACGCACATCATTAACAAAATTTGAGTTTATTTATCGTTAAAATTTTTTTCTTACCAATACCCAATCATTTAAAGAATTTCACCTTATCGCTCTTCGAAGATCTTTGCCAGAACAAGGATAAAAATTGATGGCAATTTATAACGTCGAGCAACCAGTAGATATGGAATCACCAATAAAAATGATATTTGGTTTAATAACTTATAAACAGGGAGCAAACAGAAAACACCCGAGACTTGACCTTTAGTCCTCATTCTAATTTGGTCCTTTTCTGAAATTTTTAGAATTTTTCACAACTTTTAATTTCCAGATTCTGTTTGTTATTTTCTTTAAATTTTACACAGTTCTTTTTTTATAGAAATGTAAGCTTAAAATAAAACAGAAATGTGACATTAAAAATTCAACTGATTTTGAAATATGTTGAAAAACACAAGACATGTAACATTTAAATTTATATTCATAAATACACTTCAAAACGAGTAACAATATATCATTTATATATTGTCTGCAAATAACTTTATTTTTCACGTTACTAAACCTTTTTATATGCAAGTGTTTTAGAATCAAATTGGTATTTGAGGTTTTGTAGTAATTAAGAGGAATGCTTAGAATTTGATTGTTACTAAGACCGTCAGATTGTTTATTATCATTAGTTAGAACGTTTTGGAAGGTATTAGGTAGTGAAAATGTCCTGGTATCAATCCGGTTGCCAAATATATTGGTGTATTTTTAAATAATCGGAAAAAAATGACATAAGTTGTCATTACGTTTGTGTGATTCGGGATATTGATAGTCTAAGAATTGTATTAAAGTATCTTTTTAGTATCTGATTGATTGAGACTTGACCTGCTATTCCCAGAAGTATCTTTTTACGTGGAGTACATTATAACCACATCGTTTTATTTTACACATCGGATATTCGATTATGTCGAGAGGGGAACTCATTACCTTCGAGTAATAAGAAAGAAGCTCTTTCCAACCAGCCAACCAAGGTCTTTTTATCGTTTATATAATCACTACAACTGTGAGAGAATGGATGCAAAGAAACAGTGAAAAACGAATTAAAGCAAATTATGCGAATAGTACAATGGATTCAGAAATTTTTGATTATAATATTTTTATATGTGCGTGTGAATGAAAATATATCTCTTAATTGTTATCAGTATTTATCCATGTTTTAATGTTTTGCATCTTTAGTTCAAAATTCCTTATTTTCAGAAGCTTTTATAATTTATTAACAAAAAGCCAAATATTATTTAACGGCTTTAGTTAGTGTTGTCGTTTCTGATGACACTAGGCAACGCCAAGCCCGCCCGTCCGAGACTAGGCAATGAAGTCAGAGAGTGAGAACGTTTTCCGTTTTTCAATAGAGCACCCTCATACGAAGGTGTAAGTACGACTTTTGGCTCATAGATGGCAGCACCATCTGAATCTTCCAATTTAGAGATTGAAACCAATGAAGACCCAAAGCTAGGCTCCAATTGCCTTTAGTGAACACGACGGATCTTCGGCTAAGTCGGGATTCGAACTCACCACCTTTCGGTAACGAGAGCGACGCCCTAACCAACCAGGCCACCGTGGTCTCTTTACATAGTATTGCTTATTATATGCTATGATTAGATGTACTATAATACGTTGACTTGAAATTCGAAAATCCATTCAACAACTAAACTCTCTCTGAAAGAAAATTATTTAAAACAATTATGTATTCTCGTAATATATGCTTAGAAAAAAAATGGAAAGTTTTTAGTTTTCTAACTTTCCAGATTCTTACCTTTATGGCTAAAATGCGACTTAGGTATTCATGAAAATATTTTTGCCCAAAGTATAATATGCAGAATTCATCTTACATAAAATATATACTATACAACACTGAAAATGCACACTACATTGTTGTGTTCGGAATAAAAGTGTTTTTTATATGTAGCACAAAAAACCAGTTTACTTTTTTGAATTAATTTTAAAAATATTTTCTTAAAATGTTTTTAAAAGAATTTTATTTATATTAACTATTTTTCATGACGGTTATCCTGCATTCTATTCGTAATTGAAATTAATTTTCACAATGAAGCACATCTGTCATGTAAATAAGAAGACTTTTTACCTTCCACATAAATAATTGAAGGATAGCAGCATAATATATTTAGAAAATATATAAAAAGAAAGTTCAGAATGATAAACTGCAAAAAGAGCATTATTTTGACAATTAGATAAAAAAAATTATCAAATGTAATCAACATTTTTGTATACAAGATTTTTCAATAATGTATGCCAAGACATTTTATAAAAATATATTTTTCAGAAGAATCATACTTGAAACATGTATCATCATGAACAGGAAACATGAAACATGTATCATCAAACTTTGAACAAAGTATCATCTTTGAAACATGCGTGTTACGAATGAAACACGCATGTTTCAAAGATGATACTTATCTATCCCTGTTTTACTCTATAGAGCTATACTTAAATAAAATATACTTCTTAAATTTACTATGAGAGTCAATGTCAATTGCAAAAAAATTTATCAAATACAGATCTGTGAATATAAACTTACATTTTTTTTATTGAAGAAAACTGATAATAGAAATCAAACATATCGAAATACAAAACCTAAGCACCCCCAAAAACTATAGTATTTTTTCTTTACCTAGTTTAAAAGTTTAAACCCGGTGGTATCATGGTAACCTTTCGCGCTCTCAACGCACGTATCAGAGGTTCTATCCTCGGGCTGAAGAAGTTCATCCCTTCAGTGGGTCAATGAAACTGAGTACCAAGCATGCTTGGCAATTAAACACTGGAGGTCTCACATTAGGCTTACCGTAGCCTGGACATATGCTTCGCACTCCAGAGCCTTCAGTCAAGAAAACAGATATGGACACTGTAGACTTTGGCGAGCTGTCATGCAACAGAGTTTAGTTTAATTTTTATCATTTAGAATTATAAATATGATTTTAAATAGATACATTGATAAAGTGAGTGCAAACCTTAATACAAATGTTTTATACAAAATAACTAAAAAATTTATAATTAATTTAATTTAATTAAAAACGTGTTATATATCGGAAGAGTTTCATTAAATTGGCTTGCTTAATGTTAAAACTAACAAAAACAAAAGAACTAGCGGGACAGTAGTATATATTTCAAATGAAAACTATGTATGGCATTTATTGACATAGTAATTACAAATGAATAAAGTTTTTTAAAGAAGTTTGAAACTCATAAATCAAAGAAAGAAAAAATAATATTTTCGATTTCAATGTTATTTAATTCTAAAATCTGAAGAGCCAGCGATTCAGACATTTTTTGTACTTTTGAAAACCCCGTAACATCCTTTATAGTCAATACAAAATAATACAGAAAGCTCATAACCATGATGAAAATCACATCTATGTTGATAATAGACATTTCAAATAATTTTTCAATAAAATGCTTTCTAAAAATCGTAAATTATCATTGCCTGAACACTCAATTACAAAATGCTTGTCAAATAAATTATCGAATTTAAATATATATATATATATATATATATATATATATATACTGGTGAAAAAAATGTACAGCCTTTTCCAGTTATGAGAAATTTACTATGTTTCGATAATTTAAATCAATTCAGTAAACCATTTAGTAAACGTTCTGAATTACTCATAAAAAAGATGACATTTAGTAAAACAGTGATATGAATTATAAAAATAGGAGGATTTACTAGTTAAAAACTTTATTCAAATCATTTTATTTTTATTTTATTTTTATTAAAGATTTAAATGATTTAGGTATTGGATTGTGCGTAATACTAAACAGACATTTATTATTTTAACAGTAATAGAACTATTTATATAATTAGACTATCTTAAAAATACGGAACGCTCAAGATATTATTAAAAGTATCCAAACATTGTGGTATTTTTTTCATATATGTTGTATAAATCAAAATTTGTTATTTTACACTTATTATATATTAGAAGAGATTCAATAAAATAATTTCATGTCACCATATTACACAGTCATAGATTATTATTCATAGACATTTATATTATATTCTTTCAACAATTAAATTCGAAAGTTATGTTTATTATCCATTGTTCCTTTTGTTTAATATCTTAAAATAAATAATATATCAAAAAGAGCATTTGTGATAGTATTTATTATCAATGTACCAACATAATCATTTACTTACAATTTTTCTTCAATTTAAATATTTTAGAAAAAATCGTAATTTTTAAAATCAAATATATTTTAAGGAATTAAATTTTATTCTTTTCTTAGGAATTTTTCAACTTTTAATTTTCATATACTATGTATAGGTTCTTTTCTTTTAATTATAAGTATAGTGCTCATATCAAAAGTATTAAAATCTTATTTTAATAACGAGGTAAATATATTAACATAGTTTCACCTACAGAAATCTAAGCCTACATTAAAACAGTAATTTAACATCAAATGTAAGTATATAATTAAGTATGTTGAAAAACAAAAGACCTGTAACATTTTTAATTTATATTTTGATAAGTACACTTACGGGAAACAATATATCATTAATGTAAAATCTGCACATATATTTGCATTTCTCATATAATTATCACTAAAACGTTTTACATACGAGTGTTTTAATAGCAAATTTGTGTTAGATTGTTTAGTAATAATTAAGAGGGATGTTTATAAGCTGATTGTTATTAATACGTTACCATTCTTGATTGCCCATTAGTTAATACGTTCTGGCAGGTATTAGGCAGTAAAAATGTTATGGTATCAGTCTGGTTGACGAATATATTAGTGTCTTATTAAATGATAGCAAATAACATTAGTTCTCAATACAATTGTGTGGTTCTGATTTCCTAAGATATATGTTAAAATTTCTTTTTGGTATTTGATTGATGAAAAATGTCTAGGAAATGTATTTTATTTGGTTCTTGCATCTAATTCAAGATTAACAGGCAATTAAATCTGATCTAATTTTGTTATTATCAATAACTAATATTCTATCATTGAAATGATGAAGAAAAATTTAAAGTTCTTAGGAATAATTAGTGTTAAAAACCGACAGTTAATTTTTCTCATTTTTAATTGAAGTTTAATACCTAATTAATTTTTTCCATAAAATAATCATCAATATTCAAAAATTCTTCGAAATATAGTTAAAACTTATACACTCGTGATTTCTAAGTCTATAGATTAATTTGTCTCATATTTGAAAATAATTATATTAATACGGATTTTTAATTTGTTTGTGACGGAATTTTAAAAATTGATCGTCACTATATCATTTAATTTCAACTTAAATATTATATCTCAATAATAAGCATAAAAGTTTTATTATTAACAAAAAAGATTCACTGTAAATTAGATAACTGTAAATTTAAATTTTATTATAGAAAAGAATTTTTCTCACAGGTGTTTTTGATTCACCTACTACATCAATCTGTGACAAAATTTTAACTATAATCATTGCTATTTTTCACTTGCAAAATTCTATAAGAAATTTTATACAATAAGACATTATTTATATTGATACCTCTTCAAATATCCTTTTACGAAAATAGCCGTCGCCGGAAATTTATAACATATTTTAACATAAAGAAATTCAGAATAATATATATTTACGATAAAATGTAAATAATCAACAAAACCCAAATCACGTAATTCATTTTGATAAAAAATATGAAATATCTCGTTTAGTTTTGATAATACAAATTCAAAATAAAATTTCATTCTGAAATTCGTCTTCGTTGTTATATAATGTGCTCAACTTCTCTTTTTCTCTCTCGACTGATAATCTTTCGAAGAAACAAATAGTAGTTTAATTAAAATATAATCAAAAGTGAAAATAATAAACAGACCAATAATTTTTATGAAATATTTCATTTCATGATTACTTGAAATGGAAATTGTTTTGTTACTTTTTACATTGTTTTTAATCATAGCGAAAATGTTATTTATTTTTAGAATTTATTTTGTTTTCAATTTTTCTTTAAGAATTTATTGATATTGTGACCTCACCCTTGAAATTAAATGTTGAAAAAAAATTGTAACGGATAGTTAACAAATTTCTAACTGCTAAATATTAAAAAATAATTCCTCATTATATAGGACTATTTTCATTATACAGAATTTTAAATTAAGTTTTAATAAATCCATGAGACAATATATTCTAAAATCTATTTAGAATATTTCCTTTCTGTCTTCATGAATTGCAAATTGATTGACTATTCCGAAATTTGAGCTTATTGTTAATTACATAGATCGAAATAGAGATATTAATTACATGGTTGTTACTTAACATTTTAGTTACAATCAACTCAGAATTCAAGCTGGAATTTCTTTGACATTAGTCCACGAATTCACAAAACCTTTACATACAAAATAAGAAAATAGAAGGATAAACAAATAAAACTTTTAAGCTAAATTAACTATGTTTATATATTTGTACAGTGCCCCATACATTATAAAGTATGCATCGCAAATATAATGTATGCATTGTATCATACATGCTTAATACATTGCAAATGCCTCCCCATAATTAAGAATTTCTCTTGAGAAATAATATATGTATAAATAACTATCCTCTCCCATCATTTCTCAA
This sequence comes from Latrodectus geometricus, assembly GCA_026290005.1. Lineage (NCBI taxonomy): Eukaryota > Metazoa > Arthropoda > Arachnida > Araneae > Theridiidae > Latrodectus > Latrodectus geometricus. The sequence goes on from JAPDSC010108766.1 coordinate 12,145, forward strand.
GTAAGATTTCAGAATTTGTTTCAAAGGAAATAATTCATTAAATTAAATTGAGATTAATTTCATTAACATAAGATTAATAATATTTCCTAATTATTTGTCCAAATATATTTTTAATCTGTTTTACAAATTTGGTGGCAAAAATTTTTGGACTAAAAATTTTGACCATTGTGTGGTCTTCTTGTAAATTCTTTCCTGAGAAATGGACCATTTCTATCAGGCAGTAATTTATATATTCAGGAAATTTCCAATTACGCGTTATTTCAGTATTAATTAGTTTTGCTTATAGATAGTAAAACAAAAGAAAATGTCAATCACATCATGAGTAATTTATTTGAGGAATAGAATAAGCTAAGTCATCACTTTCAATGTTGAATAACATCATTTGAATTATGTATTTAAACGAATATAATGGACCACAAAGATTCACAACTTGCAATTCCGTATGATCCTCCTAATTCTGCAGTTGTTTTTAATTATCACATTCTGCAGTCATTTTTGAGGTTTCGACCGACATGAATATCAATTTTAATTCGATCAATGTCTATCAAAGTTAAAAAATTGCTGGTACACATTTATCCTTCTTATATGAGACAACACAACGATGCTTCACAACGGTATATATATATATATATATATATATATATATATATATATATATATA
>JAPDSC010108774.1:0-28496 GCA_026290005.1 Latrodectus geometricus
TCTTCTTACGGCATGCAAGATATTTTAGTAAAATGTCAGATTATAGATAAATTTACGAAGTTCCATAATATTCAAACGCAAAGATATCAGATTAATTCAAGCACGTACAAATATTTTAAGCTTTCAAGATATATTAAACTTGTCTAAGTCTTCATTGTTACTTAAAGCTGTTCAATACTTCTCAAACTTAAAATAATTAGCCATGTGTTTTATTAGACAAGTTTTCTAAAAATAAGAATTAAAAGTTATCAAGTTTTGTAAACGAGTAAATAAATTTTATGAAAGATTAAGATATCTAATTATTTTTTTGGTAAATTACTAGTGAATAATATTTTTTTTTGAAGATTATTAATGGTACATATTATCTTATCATTTTTTATGCCTATAATAGAAAAAGTTTGATTAATTTAACAGTTTTGTCTTAAAATATTCTTAAGGATAAAAGAAATTAATATTTGTTAATTACTATTACCTAGAAATAATATTTGCTATAGATACTGTGTGACTTAAAATGTACACAACTCAAGTTGGCAAGAAAATGTGACTTTTTCTAATATACATGCAAATGGTAAAAATTTAGTTTTCTAAAATATATAAAGTAATAAATATTTTACAAAAGGAAATTTAAATTTACATATATATACACTACTGGCCATTAAAATTGCAACACCAGGAAGAAATGCAGATAACAAAATGATATTTATTGGACAAATATATTATACTAGAAATAACAAGTGATTAAATTTTCAAAAAATTTGGCTGGATAAATCCTGAGAAATCAGTACCCATAACAACCACCTCTGACAGTAATAACAGCAGTTATACGCCTGGGCATTGAGTCAAACAGAGATTGGATTGCATGTACAGGTACAAATGCCCATGCAGCTTCAACACGATGCCACAGTTCATCAACCGTAGTGACTGGCGTTTGGTGACGAGCCAGTCGCCCGGCAACCATTGACCAGACGTTTTCTATTAGTGAAAGATCTGGAGAACGTGCTGGCCAGGGAAACAGCCGAACATGTTCCGTATCAAGGAAGGTCCGTACAGTACCGGCAACATGCGGTCGGGCATTATCCTGCTGAAACGTAGGGTTTCGCAGGGCTCGAATAAAGGGTAGAGCCACGGGTCGTAACACACCAGAAATGTAACGTGCACTGTTCAAAGCACCATCAATGCGAACAAGAGGTGACCGAGACGTGTATCCAATGGCACCCCATACCACCACGTCAGGTGATGGGCCAGTATGACGATGACGAATGCACGCTGCCTGTGTGCGTTCACCACGATGCCGCCAAAAACGGATGCGACCATCATGATGCTGTACACAGAACCTGGATTCATCTGAGAAAAGATGACGTCTCGCCATTCGTACGCCCAGGTTCGTCGTTGATCACACCATTGAAGGCGCTCTTGTCTATGACGCAGCGTCAAGGGAAGCCGCAGCCATGGTCTCCGAGCTGAGAGTCCATGCTGCTGCAAACGTCGTCGAACTGTTCGTGCTGACACTTGTTGTCCTCCAAACGACTCCGTTTCTTGACTCACGGCTCGTGACGTGGTTGCACGATCCATTACGGCAATGCGGATAATATGCCTGTCTTCTCGGCTGCTAGTGATGGGTGGCCGTTGAAATCCCGCATGGCGTTCCGTATTACCGTCCTGAACCCATCGATTCCATATTCTGCTAACAGTCATTGGATCTTGACCGACGCGAGCAGCAATACTGCTATAAGATAAACCGCAATCCCGGTACGCTACAATTCGACCTTTATCAAAGTCGGAAACGTGCTGGTACGCATTTCTCCTTCTTACATGAGGCATCACAACAACTTTTCACCAGGCAACAACGTTCAAATGCAATTTGTGTATGAGGAACCGGCTGAACAATTTCCTCATTTAAACACAATGTAGGTGTCGCTACTGGCGCCTGCTTTGTCTGAATGCGCTGAAAAGCTAATCATTTGCATATCACAGCACCTTCTTCCTTTCGTATAAATTTCACGTCTGTAGCATGTCGCCTTCTTGGTGTAGCAATTTCAATGGCCAGTAGTGTATATATATATATATATATATATATATATATATATATATATATATATTAAATGAAATAAATCCTTATTGTTTTTGTTTGTCGAGTTGTTTTTTGCTCAGGGTTAAATTGAAAATTTATATTGATATGTTGGACTTTGACTAACTTATATATATAAAATAAAAACTATATATGATTTTGAAATTCTAATTACAGTGTTTGTAATTAATTAAAAACAATTGAACACTGAATTTAGTTCTAAAGTTTATATCAATGTGATTCATTTAAGAGATGTAACATTTTGATCTAGAATACTTTTCAATTCTAGAAAACAAGTGACATTATTTTCCTTTTCTTAAATTGTCATTTATGTTACCTGTAGAGTAAAGTATTGGATCCCCTTTTTCTCAACATTCCAACAGTGTAATTTTTTTTAAAATATTAATATTCATTTTTACAATTTTTGAAAGTTGTTTTATTTATTTCTACAGCACATACCTTTCATCCATTTTAAATGTGTCATCAATCAAAAATGTAGATGAGAAGTGTTCCAACTTCAATACTAAATTTACAGAGTTTTCAGGCATTCTTTCTTTTAGTAGATTATTTTATAGTTAATCCATTTATGAGACTACTTTGTAATGCATCACTCTATGGTGCTGAAACTTAAATTATTTTATGATGTATACAGTTTTAAAAGTGTTATACTGTTAAACTTACATTTTCATATTTAAATTGAAACCAATCATAGGTGTTGTGTGTGTGTACAAAAGAAAATTGTATCCAATACACAGTTCGAAAATAATCCATTTCTTTAATTAAATTATTAAGGAAGCAAATATATTTTATTTTCCAAATATATATTAAATATATTCGTATTAGTAATATTCGAAATATCGTTTTAAAAGTTAGTAAAACCTGAAAATCGATAAGTTTTACTAGAATCTTCTTGGAATTATCGCTCTTAATCGATATCGTGCTTTCATCTCAGTTTATCGGACTTTGCGATGAGTTCGATCCAAAGAGATCTTTTTCATAATAAATAGGGTTTTTTTTTCTGTTATGTTTTTAATCGTTCATTTTTTTTTTTTTTTTTTTTTTTTTTGTTTTATGTGACACCCATATTATCAGCAGTATATAATCCGTCTAAAGCAGTATATAAATGACTAATCCGAGAAAAAAATTGCCGCAGATTATACGTCATTCCAGATTATGTCACGCGTTTTCTTCTTTTATTCGAAAAAAAGGTCTTGTGGATTATATACAGAAAAATGCGACCATTAAAAAAAAGCAAGATTAATATTTCTGTGATCATACTTCACAATGTTTATTTATTCTGTTTCGGTGCAAATTTTTAAATGCACCTAATGAGAATATTTTTAATAAGATTCTTCATTGTTTTTTGTTTATCATACTTCCTTCTAATATTTTACGAAAATATTGAATTTTTCTGTAATAAATATTCTATAATTAAATCTGTCAAGGCATATAAATGTGCTAATTGGTAGTTTACTCTGTATTGTCATTACTCATTAGATTATAAATTTTTTGTTTTATATCATTAATGTTTTTGTTTTGTTTTAGTTTATTTAATCTTTAATTTTTAAACAAGATTTACTCTAAACCTATCACTATTTTTAGATAGTGGACTATAATTTAAGAAATTTAAAAGTTATATAATTATAAACAGCATCATATTCTTAATACTTTCCGTAAATAAGTTGTGATAAATGATGATAATTGAAAAAGTGAACGAAGTGTATTTGATATAGTAAACGTGAATGTTGAATTTCAATATAAGAGAGCATAATAAAATTTCAGCCTGTATTAGTTAATATGGTTACTTTTTCTAAAATATTTATGTAAATAAGGCAAATATTTATAAATTGGCTTATTTCTTGTCCATATAAATAAAGAAAATTACTGTGAGAACTTCTAAATATATGTAATTGAAGTATCACATATATTTATTTTGAATACTTCCAAGATACAAAATAAATATTTAAATAAGTACCTCAAACAACTAGTAAAATATAACTTTTCTTTTAAGCTCAGTATTGGAAAAAGTAATGATATATTAATGAATTATGAACCTTGGGATTTTTATTTAATACATGTTGCTGTAAAAAAAAAAAAAAAAAAAAAAAAAAAAAACCCTTGTGGTTAACGAGTTTGAGGAAATACTCCAAATGTAGATAATGCATGTAATAATAGGTGATAATTGAAATGGGTATCCAATCTCCGGAAATATAATGGTGTACTCTGCCCTTGTGTATTATATCAGGGCACTGGCTCTCCAGGCTGAGGAATGGGCGTAAGACTGACAACTTCACACTGTAAAGCCTTTTTGTTACGAAATCCAAAAAAAAAAAAAAAAGGAAATTTCTCACTGTTCTTATAGAAACGATTCAGAAAAAAAACTTTAAGGACTTGTTAAGATATTGGAATGTTTTATCGCTTTATGGAAGTAAGAAAATACAAGCTCTAGTAGAGTAATTGTGTAATATGATCTAATTGTCATCCAGAGTTGATGAATTGGACAGGACTCTCTAGAAAATAAAAAATGACTTTTATTTTATAATTTTGAACCTCAGAAACATGTTTTTGGAACAGGATATTATTGTTAATAGGTGAATTGAATACGTTGTTTTGTATTTTAAGGCTGTTGTTGTTTTTTATGACACTTAGGGAAGCCAAGCCCACCGGTCAGGGACTGTACGAATGAAGTCAGAAAGAGCGTCTTTCGTTTTAAAACAGAGTATCTCTTACAAGAAAGGAAATACGACTTTGCCTCATAGATGGCAGCACCATCTGGGTTTCCTAATTTAGAGATAGGAAACCAAGGAAGACCCAAGTCTTGGCTCCTAACACTTCCAGAAATATTAATTTGAAATGGGAACATGGAGGACATTGCGACCACGACATATTTTACGTGCCCCATTCACCTTTAGTGAATACGACGAATCTTCGGATAAGCCAGGATTCAAACTCACCACCTTCCAGTAACGAGAACGACGCCCTAATCAACCAGGCAACAGCGGCCCTATTATTTAAAGGCTAAATCATCATATTACACACATTGAGAATCAGAGGGTTGTTTTTTAAATATTGTTTAATCAGTGTCCATGCACTAATAGATGAAAGAGATGATGCTAAAATGAATCTCTCTAATATATACTGGAATGAAACCACCAAAAGAATTTGCAGTAGCAATCCCTCCGACATGGATAGTCAGGATCTTCAAATGCATACCTATGGGAACCTGAGTTGTTACGGGAAGGCTCAAATTAATACTGGCAGATTGTGTTGATGAAGTGTTTAAAATCTTTGGAGTTATCAATTGGAGTGTCCTGACGAAGAGTAAAAGTGAATGGATGAATCTTCTGAGGAAGGCCCTGGCCCATTATGGGCTATCATGTCAATGAAAGAAATTACTGTAAAATCCCAGTGTTAACTTGTTCTGGTAAAATCTAATATATAAGTGGGGAGAAAACTAGTCATTATTGCATTCGAAGTTTCGTTGACGGCTAACAAGCATCGTGTACAAAATCCAAAAATAATCATTAATTATACAAAAATAAAACGAAATATAGTAATTAAAGAAATTAGACAAAACTTCCAAGCTCATATATTTCATTACATATTTCAATACAACACTTTGATATTATAAATAACTTCACACACAATATGATTACTATTTATCATTATTTATTTCGGTGAATGATTAATATTATATATTATATAATATTTAATAATAAATATTTATTTGAAAACTATAAATAGTGTAAATATGTACATGAATGTCTTACATTTTTGTTTTAATGTGCTATTATTGTTTAATTTTTAAAACTATTGTCTAAGCAACGTTTTTATTGGGAAAATATGGTATTTATGTATTAGCTCATCGCAACCAATTTTATGTCAAGTCAATATAGTGCCACGAGAATTGCGCCTAAATATTATAGCAATAAAAGAAAGCAATAACAAGAAAAGATTCATACTCACGTATTTTATTTAAAAAAATAACTATTTATAGTACTGCGATTAATGATAAAATTGGTTGCGGTGACGTCAATTCATAAGTACTAAATATATCAGTTTTCAGTCCTGAGAAATAGGTCCTAAAATATAAGGGCAGCTTGGCGACATTTTGGCGACAAAATACAAGTAAACATTTTCAAAGTCTCGACTTGTTAGGACCAATAAGAATAAATACCATAGGCTTACTATAGGAATGTTCTAGTAGAATCCAGAGAAGAGAGTTCTAGGAACTTTTGAATGGGTGTAAAAATCATTCTCAGTCATGCAATGAGTCAGTTGAAAAATATTCGCTCAGTTAAAAGCATGAGTCTCCAGCTCTGAGAGTGCTATTTAATTTCTGTATTATAGAAACTATGTAGGTTTTCCTAGTCTGTGTAATTACTTCAAGCTGAAATATTTGAAGTGAATTTGTGACTGAGAGATTGTGACATAATTGTTTGCTTTGAAGAAAGTTATTTCTGCGATACACCATCGTCGCGACGAAGAAAACTCCTGATATTATAAGTCCCCAATAAATATTTATATAATATTGATAGAATCAACTGTTTTTTCTAAATTTATGTATTTCATTTAAAATCGTTGGAAAGTTCATATTAAAAAAAATTCTTTTTCTTTATGTTTATATTGTTAAGGTTGACAATGTAAAGATATTACTATTTATATAAAACTGTGTGTGTGTTTTTAAGGAATATATAAATCTTATAATTTATGACACACCATATTAGAACTTAAAATATATTTATATGAATCTTCAACCATAATAATATACAAAATGCTAAGAAAAAGTCAAGTTACTTAAATCTTGTAAATGATAATTTAAAAACAGTTATTCTTATATGTACAAAAAAAAAAAAAAAAAAAAAAAAAAACTGATATTCTTTGAGAATTAATTATCAATAAATACAACAATAATGTTCAATAAGTAATAATTTCTAGACTTAAAATTCATAAATGTGATGAGAATTTTAATTTAATGTATGTAAAATATAATTTATTTGAGAAGTTTTCTTCTTGATATTACATAAAACTGTTTAATAAAACCTGAAAATTTCACGGCTAGCTTTTTTTCCTCATTAAATATTGATAAAAATATTTTTATTAATAATTGGAAATAAATCAGAAAAATTAATGTTAAAACTGGAATAAAAATAAAAGAAATTTTTCATTACATTAACATTTATGACGTCAAATCATAACAGTTCACATACGCCACACGTTTTCAACAACGCCATTACCGAGAGCTCTACAAAAGACATTAGCTGCTATTTGTTGACTAGTTTGGACGAGAACTATCAAAGTATCTTGGTAAAACTCTGAAGTATAGTTTGATGTGATTATATTTCGGACTTTTACTAAGCCTTTACAGTAAAACATAAGAATTACCAATGCCTTCGTAAAAGACGAAATGAGGGATTACTTTTGATAAGATATTTTATTCACAAGTATATTATGTAAAATGTGTCCAAAAAAGGTTAAAATAAATTTTAATTTATGGTATAAATTATAAAAGTGATCAAAATAAACTATGATTTAATTATGTCTATGGAACTATCGTTTAATTATTTTTCAAGGAGTTATACAAGAAATATAACTAAACAAAATGCAATGTTTATGCCATTTCACACATAAAATTCCACATGAATAAACACAACTAATGCACTATTCTGCGTTAATTATTAAGACCTCCTTTATAATTAAATTGGCTTTGTCACTGATCCAAAAGAAAAAACTTTCTGCGTAAATTTGAAAGTGTAGCTGTAACACAATAGAAAATTACAGATAGGCCTGCCTTCTGGTCTTTATTCCTTCTTTTAATGATTTTTTATGTTTAAATAAATATTGTTGTTAAAATAAAATCCACTCTAATTCTTTAGTTAGTAGGGCGGGTCCTATATTTTGATTCTAGCGGTCCGAAGGAGCTTATCGGCTCAAAGGAAGATGATAAAACCATGGATTACTGTTTTTAATCGGCAGTGAACAAGAATCCAAAGACTGGAGACTTTTACCAAGGATTATTAGGAAACATCTGGATATTGGATTATGTAAACGTTAAATAAGAATATTGACGGAATGAAAAATAATTACATGCATTACCAGTTGAAATAAATATTTATGAACATTCAAGCAGTTTCGAATGCCTGGATAAAAATGAGGTAAGGCTTAAATTCTTTAAAATTTAAATTCAAAAAATTTTCAATTGAGATTGATAAATATAAAGAAGTATGATATCAAAAACAAACAAAATAAATGTGAAAATGCATCTACGGAAAAAAAAAAAAAAAAAAACTTTCAGAAATACTTCTACATACATTTTATGGTAATTGAAAAGATTAGAATGCTTTAAGAGTCAGTTTTTTTTTATTCTTTAATTGTTATATTTTAAGTTAATTATTTAATTGTCGTTTGTGGACAATAATGAATAATATTAAGAAGCTAACATTGCTCGAATTAGAGTTAATAGAAGCTCCATTGGGTTCACGTTTAGTTGTTGAAATAAAGAAAATAGTTCAAGAAAAGGCTACAACCAAAATTTATTTCTGGAGTGACTACCAGATTGTTGTGCACTGTATTCAAGGTTTAACAAAAAAGTGGAATCATTTTTAACCAATAGATTGAATAATATTCAAGCTCTGACTAATAGTAATTCATGGTCACACTGCTCTGAAGAGAACAATCCAGCGGATCCAGTTATTCGAGAATAAAATGCCAGTTCTTTAATCCAGAATTTTATTTGGTTTCATGGAGCAACACACTCGTTGCAAGATGATCCTTCAAATAAATCTAATCTAGTGAATGATGAAAAATTTAAAAACTGACTAAGAAAAATTGATCTATTACGAGCTCTATTTTTTAAGTTTAATATTTCAAAATATATTTATGTCAAATTTTTAAAAATTTATAGCAATTACATAAATTAATAAATATATTAAATTTTTATTTCACATTCATACATAACGCATAATCAATATCGGAGAAGAAATTAAGTATATTAGAATTCTCAAAGCTTGAAAGATCAGAAAATTTTATAATAAGAGTTATGCAACAAGAAAATATTTCTAAAGAAATAAGTAAAATTGTCAAAAAGTAACCCATTTTAGGCAATAGAAAATTAAAGTCCATTTCTGGATGAAGAAAATATTTTTAGATTTGAAGGTGAATCAAGTAACTCAAATTTTGTTGAATATTAAGAAAAATTTAATTATTCTTTCTATAAGTCAATTAAAACTACTAAATTTACTACGAATATATATCTCTCCCTCTCTCTTAAAATATCATTACAAAAAATATTTACATGCTGATTCTGGATCCTTAATTTATTGCACACAGCAAAAGTCTTGGCCACTTAGTCCATAAATGTATGGTAAGGAAAGTAATACATAACTGCTTGATATGTTTTAGAAATGAGCCAAAAATGTAGGACTAAATAATGGAATTTTGCATAAAGAAATAATTGAATACACTTAATAACAGATAATGATTCAGACAGCCCATTTCGCGTGAGGTTTAAAAATTAAAAAAAAAAAAGAACACTTAATAAAATTTACGTTGTAATTTTTATTTGTTTAGTTACTTGAACATTTCATTTGGATATAGTAACCGATTTTTCATTAAAAGCTTTTGCAACTTCTTTCATGCGACTTATTGAAAGAGGGCGTAAAGGCGCTAAAAAATTTGTTGGAGCAAATAAGAAAACTGACAAATTGAATGAAACTTAAAAAAATTCTGTTAATAAATTGAGTATTTTTTTTTTACTCGCGTGAAAATATTGAATATGAAACGGGTAGAATCCGCTCTGTGGTAGGTGGTTATTTTGGCTTTTGACTAGTGGTCACATTAGAAGTAGGTCTAAGGTTTGGTAGGTTTGTAGCCACTGGGCCATTTACCTTGATTTTATAGTGAAATTGATTGGAGCCTAAAATTAATCTGCATAACAAATAGACAGTTCTAGCACACACAAATAAATTTTATGCAATAATTTTAACTCAAGGAATAGTAAGTACTCCCAAGGGATTGTACAATACATGGCAATGAATATTTGTAATAAAAAAAAAAAAAAAAATAGAAAAATTCAACTTCTTGATTTACATATTTAAATGAAAAGAATAATTTACAGAAACAAAATATTTGTACGAATACAATTATTTACATACAAACATTAAGGAAACAAAATTCTTGATTAATACAGTTATACATGACAAAACAATCAAATTTATTTAATTGTTTGTTTGAGATCTTCTTAATAATAATAAAAAAAAGACATATATATATATACACACATATATAACAACTTTTTTTATATAAATATGTATAGAAGTTAAGAAGGAGAAATAACTATCTACAAAGTGTGTGATTAAGAAAAAGATTATGACAGTAGTAAAAGGAATGTAATAAGTGAGGGACTAAGTAAGTATGCCACTCCTGTTATATATATATATTTATACATATATACATATATATATATATATACATATACATATATATACATATATATATATATATATATATATATATATATATATATATATATATAAACACGATCATGTCCAATTACAAGGTTTGTTTGTAAGCATTCCGAAACTCGAGAGAAGAAATTGTGTAGTTGAATGGCAGCAATTATTTCAGATTATGAAATGTTTACTTATTTTGATTTTTTCATTCCCATTGAACATTTAGGGAAGTGGATCGAAAGATTTGTTTGTGGTTTAAGCCTCAGTACAGCTCTTGGTCTATGAAAATTAATTAATTGATATGGATTGTATTTATCAATTTTTTGAATTTCCGTATTAGAAATTTGGTAAAGTTTGTCATAAAATCTAAATGATAGATATTTTATATAGTTAACTAGCGTTAGTATGCCAAGGTTTTTTCTAATTTGTTCATTCCTAATGTAATAAACGGATTGCGTGATTAGTCTGAGCAATTTGCTTTGTTGAGCTTCCAGTATTTTAAGATTAGTTTCTGCAGCCCCGCCCCAAATTGGTGCTGCATATGTGATAATTGGTCTCAAGTAGGCTTTATAGATTAATAATTTATTGGGTAGTGAAAGCTTTGAGCTGTATGCCATAAGTGGGTAGTGGTCACATTAATGTGATTGAAGTGTGTATTTAATTAGTATAATACAATACATCTTATTACATTGCTTGTTTTATGCTGTCGAATGTTAAGCAATTGAATTTACTTTAAAATTTTGGAATTAATTTTCTTATAATAAATGTGTTACTCGTATTGTAATATGATATTTTTTTTTTGAAATTAATATTTAAATCTAGGGAAGACTTCCGTTATAATAGAGATGGTGCATTAATTCATCCAAGTGAAAGAGTGGTCTGTGTAATTTTGAAAGAGTAGCTGTAATCATAGTAGGTTACAGGCCGGGCTGCCATTTGGTTTTCCTGTATTCCTTCTTTTAATGATTTTGTTAAGCTTAACTAAATGTTTGTTATGTTAAAATACAACCCACACAATCTCTTTAGATTGAATAAGATGGCTCCTACAATAGTAAACTGAATAGATTACATTAAATTTTGAAAATGATTTTGATAGTGTAATTTTAAAACATGAAACTGATATCTCAGAAAAAAATAAAGATTAAAATTGTGAAATTTAAAAAAATAAGAAAAATATAATTATTAATAATGTTTAATACTTGTTATACAAGTTTGACTGTTGCATTACAAAAGCATGTTGAATTATAGAGTATATTATCTGATTTGCACGAACGTATTTTCGTAGAACACTTATTTGAGCACTTGAATTTTCTGATTCTTTTCTCTCAACTGAAGAAAATTTTCTACTACTTCACTTAAGCTGGTTTTTTCTGTACCAACTTTTTCAATGTTAAAAATATTTCTCCAGCAAAAGGTTAATTTAATTCTTGTGGACAACAATTTTAATTTTTCAAACTTAGTACCCAGAACCTAGAACTCGTCTACTTTAATAACTACAATAGCGCTTATAACTGCTTTTGGATCCATTTTATATCATTATCAAGTGCTTTTATATTAACATTTTGTTAAAGAGTTGGTTTCAGAAAATGTTTAGAAAAATCAATATTAAACTTTACCTGCATCTCAAGAGCTTCATTAGCTGCCTCTCAAAATACTTCCACATTTTGAACTTTTTTGATAATCGCACTCCTTGTGTCAGACCATCTATATTATTCCTTTTATCTAAGCAAGAACTTGAAAAGCAGGCAAAGATGAAGGTTATGTCTACTAAAAACTTTCCGAAAACTATTCCCAAATAAAATGCTAAAATAATGGTATTTGATACCAACTGATCGAAAATGGATCCAAAATCAGTAACACACACATACAAACAAGTACACAGTGTCCAATGAATTATATGTCTTTGATATTTTCATTTAAATGCTTGCTAGTATGTTGTGCTAATAACTTGTGGGAGAATAACATAATCTATTTAAAAACAAATATAAATGTTTTTGGAATTTAAATTTTTGTTTGTAATGTGTAGGTTGTTGTGATAGTTCCTTGAAAGATGATGAAACTGTGAGAAACTGGAAATGAAATGAATTGAGATTTTCTTGATATTTTAGCATTGTTTTTATTTTACTTTTGTGTGTGTATTTGAGTTAAATAATGCGTGTGTTAGTTAAATAATGTGGATGAGGTGTGGTTTGTGTGTTAAATAAATGTCTATGTTTAAAATATCTGAAGATCAACTGTAAAGCAAGTTTTGTATGATATTCGTTACACGTTATTAGAATGCTAGTATAAGCAATTCCCAATTGATGAAGTAAAATGGAAAAAATAGAACATTTTGCTTTGGAAAAAGAGGTTTATTGATGGTGCTTGTATTTGTAGGAACCTTATGAGATTCCTTGTCAATTTCAAAGACAGGGAATCTCATGAGGCTCTCAAAGACAATCCAAGAAAACTTTTTGAATTATTGGAATCAGAAACCAGAATCTTTCTCATGAAAACCGAAAATATAACAACGTTAGGAGTATAGTTTCCAAAAGCGTCTGTTGGACAGAAAGGCAGAAAATAGGGAGTCTATTGTGTTTCAAATGACAAATATCACTAACAAATTCTCTTTCCAAACAGTTTACAATCTTAACGATGCACAGAAAACGGCAGAGAATATATAATAAGCTACGGTAATAAGCCAGTATAATAAGCTACGGTTTTTACAAAACATTAGAATAAGGGCCTCTAATCCTTAATAGACTTAGATAATAATTAACAGTTTATGTTTCATTAAACGATTGAAGTTTCTTCACTATTTATCATTTCTACTTTCTTACATCTCAGGAAAATTCAGACATTTTTAGAATAATATTTATGTTGAGTATCTCATTTGAACTTCGCAATTCATTTGGTCTCACATTTGAAAAGCCAATTGAAAGAGTATTAATGCATTTTGCATAAAAATATTTTTCATGGAATATTTCTTAGCCTTAGTTATATTTTTTAAAAGAGGAAATTAAGTCTGGGTTTATTCTCTATCTGAGAAAAGTGTTTTTCGATTTTTATTACATTTGCATTAAAAAAAAGAAAATTCAAGATTTCAGATGAAAGAATATTTCCTTTGTAAAAATATTTCCTTTGAAGCAAAAATTATACGAATGCTTTAACTGAACGAATATATAATTGTGCGAATGTTTTAACTAAAAGAAAGAAATATTACATTACGCTAGCAAAAAAAAGATAATTAAAGAATAGAAAATTTCTTCCAAAATCTTGATCTTACTCATAAATAAAGATGACATGTAACTATATTAAATTAGATATTTTTGCTTCGCAATGAAAAGCCTCCATGAATGAAAAACTAAATTAATACTTTTTATATTTCACAAATTAATATTAAATTTAATCAACAGACAAGTTTCCCACTTTTTAACAAAAAATAATTATTAATTGACAAATAATTGTATTTGTAATTTAAATCAAAAGTAGTATGATAGCGAATCAGCGATAACAATTATGTGAATATGTGTATGTACTGTACATTTTTATATGATATTAAATTTAAATTAAGTTGAAATAATCGAATAAATTCTTCGCTAAATTTTGGACATTTTCCTTATAATTCACTCCCAGTAAATTTTGCATGAAAGTCTTTACAAAAGTGTCAGATAAAAGAATATAGGATATTGTAGTCGAAAATACACATGTATTTTTCCTTAAATCCATCTTTTGCGGGAACTAAGAAATTCGTGTCTGGTAGCGGTGACGCTCTCACTCATCTTCCGAAAAATGCATTTAAATGAGGCTATTCACATAGAATTGCGAATAGATTCATTTCAACACAAATTTTAATATCTATTTAACTTCTAAATTTACGAATATTCCGTGATTTCTACTACACACTGAGGTCAACAACTGTCTTAAGAATTGAAGTTTCAGCGAATACCTCAGACCTTTTGTGCACTTTGAAGAGCTCCGTAGCATCCTCTATATATGAGAAACATTTAATATTAAATAATAGAGAAGATTTTTTAATTATGCTGAGGTTCAGATTTTAGAAAAGATGCATCATTTCAGATATGATTTAAATAAATGTTGTTTTTCGAAAATTAATTTTGTCCCGAATTTGATTTCACCCAATCCCCGGTAGATCACTTCCATATTAGCTCTTAAACCAATAGATAATAATAAATAAATTAATATTATATTACATTAATTATATCATGTAATGAATCCCACTAGAATAGTGCTAGCTCTCTGCGTTCCCGTGAGACAAGTCCTACATTTCGATCCTCAAGCTGGTCAGGGTGGACTCAGCGTTTCATTCCTTCTGTGTAATATGGTATAAGATAGTATAATATTTTACATAAACATGGGTTTTTCAATAAAAGTATCATCATTTGAAAAAAACTCAAGCAGATTATAATATTTTTTCAACTGATGCATATATTTTTGATGAAATGTTTGTAAGCAATTTTTAATGACATTTTTTGTATGATAATAATCAACCTTACTCTGTATTTAAAGTTTTCAATATATATAACCTTAGAAGAAAGTCAATTGAATATACGTACCAAAAAATTATGTATTTTCGAAATCACGTTTGAGTTCTGACTGAACATAATAAAATAAATTATTTCAGTTCAAAATTGACGTAGAAAACTATGTCAAAATTTTACATTCTGAAAGCCTTCTTTCTACTGAAAAATTTGTTAACCACAGCAATTGAAAAGAAAAATTATTGAAATGAAAACAAAAATAAGAATAAAAAAGAAACTTGTTTTTAGGAAATGCGTTCTCAAAAATGATAAACATAAAAGTAGCTTCATTTTTAATTTTATATTTTTAATCAAAACACAATACAAGTGTTGAACTTTTCTCAGTTTTTTTTAACAGTTTCGAAACCCTAAATTTTTTTGTAATTGAATAATAATCTCATGAGAGATTTCTGAAGATCACACAATTTTTCGGGATTTTGCCGTGATCTATCAACAATAACCGATAGTAAGCCTAAAAATAAGCATTCGAATTGGCACCCAAATGTTTAGCTCTCTAGCTCGGTATTATCAATTCGTGAATTAAAATTCCTCGAAATACATATATTTATATGTTGTGTAAAGATATATATGTGTCAATAGATAGATATAATGTGTATTATTCTGCATTATTTTAGTGAATTTAATGTCAATTTACACGCGAACAAAATTTACAAAGTTTACCAAATGTCCTCTGGGTAGAAAATTACTATGAAATGCACTGCATAGATTTAATAAAAATTCATGTGTCTTTGAGTCACTAATTCACAAGAAAATATTCAATTCTAAGCTAAAAAATTATAAATGCTTATTTTGAAGTCAAAATGAAAATTATCCGGGCTGCTGGAAATATTAACATCGTTGGAATAATGTAAATAAAATGTATGTACAAAATTTAATGTGATAAATATGACATTTCATATTTCATACATTGAAGAAGCTGATTTTAATAATTTTATTCTCATCACTCATTCCAAAAGGTGAATGACTTTATTGAAAAGATAAACTTGTGGATAATTGTAATTTTTACTTGTGGTACTTTTTAATTAACTACATTAGATCAGAAACAAACTCTGAATAAATCACGAAATTCATGGAGCTTCTGAATTAACTTAAAAGTTTTTTAATCCCATTGCAAGAAACTAATAATAATAATAAAACAACTTCAATAACTTATAAAGACATGCTACATTGGTGTATAACCTATAATTTACGCTTCTAGTAAATAAAAAATAAATTTTAATTAATTTGTATATGTAACAAGAAGAAACCGAGATTGAATTATGCATAAGAAAGCATTGAATTGTTATTAATAATAAATAAAAAATGTGATAACAGAGTTTATTTTTAGATTTTTTATATTTTATTAAAATGAATGGAACTTTTTTCAGTCATCAAGAAGTGTCTTCAATAAATTTATTATCAATAGACTTCAACCGGAAAATAAATTTCTCACAAATATTTAGAACTTAAGATCTCTGGAAAACAAATCGTTATTTTTCTTCTGCAACAAGAGGCCAAATATTTTCAGTGCTGCAAGCAAAACATTTTGAAAATCAATAAATTCCACTTCCATTGCTGAATTGTCGTTTTGAAAACCAAAATGTTCCATAACACCCGCAAAGAACTTGTCAACATAAATGTCTATCAATATTCTCAGATGGTCTCTATCAAGGTGGCTAAACTTTTGGGATCCGGGGTCTACTCCACATTTAAAATATCGAAGGCGGTCTACCAATGGCAGAGCTAAATTAACGTACCTATTTTCGGTAACAAGAAAAAATCGTAAAATGTAATTTTTCTAAAAAAAAACTTAATATTAATATTTACGAAATAAAAATTTCCTGATGAAAATAATCAAAGTATTCATATATCAAAAACTGACCATCCT
The DNA here is from genome assembly GCA_026290005.1 of Latrodectus geometricus. Taxonomy (NCBI): domain Eukaryota; kingdom Metazoa; phylum Arthropoda; class Arachnida; order Araneae; family Theridiidae; genus Latrodectus; species Latrodectus geometricus. The sequence goes on from JAPDSC010108774.1 coordinate 16,927, forward strand.
ATTCACTTCGTTTAGTTGAAATTTCGCTCTGTATATCTGCGAAAAGTTTACATATTGTGGCTGGTACGAGCTTATTGCAATGCATAAACATGAAATTAAATGTTCATCTGTTAAATGCGACCAATGTTTGTTTTTTGTTCATGGTTGAAAAAGCAGATCCGCAAAGATACCTCGATCAAAAGTATGATTTCAAATACAAAATCAATTTGTAAATATTTGGAAACGTTTCCTCAGAAATTAATTTGCAAAAATCAGTATCGCTAAATATGCTCTGGATTTCAGAAATATATCGCAACTTAATTTAATAATTTCTTCCTCGACCGTGACTGATGTGATATCTATTAAATGTCCTATTTTTTTCAGATACTCCATCAATGTTGACATTATCATTAAATGGGGGGGGGAATATCATAAAATTGAGTATTTCTTTCAACCTAATTAAGTCAGCGAATCTTCTTTCAAATTCTTCAAACTAAACAAGTAAGTATTAAGCGAAATCTTCGAAGTTTCGGTTTCGATTATGGATGCACTCTTCCTCTATGTTTTTGAAGCTTTTCAATTCATGTTTCCTTAATTGAGATGCATACCTTTCTATAGTTTCTTTAATGTTTTAATCGCGCTCATCATGTCCGTTTTAGGTTTTAAATGCTAAACCTTTAATTATAAAACATTAAATCGTAAATCCTTGCACAGTTTGTTTTGGGTTTTAAAGCGTAGACTGTAGTAAATTTTTATTTTAAATAATTCATTTATTCTATGTCATATGTCATAAATTAAATTATTAATATCCGAGGTCATTATCGGTATGGTCGCGTGGACTACTTAAAATGTCTTCGTGGTCTACCAGTCGACCGCGGTCGCCGTCTTGGCCACCCGTGGTCTATATTCTATAAAAATTGACACCGGAAAAGCTGACAATTCAAAAATGTAGAGGAAATGAGTATTGTAAATGATCAAATTAGAAGGAATCATTAGACTCCTCAACTCTTTCGAGATACAAAAACGAAACCTTTTCAGCAATTATGCAGCTAAACTCCAATTGTCGACTGTTTATGAAATTTATTTTTCAGTGCCTTAAATTTGAAAATCACATCTGTCAAAGAAATGATCTATGTTGTGAGGAAGTGTAAAAAATGACTGATGATACTGCCGTTAAGGTAGCCGTTAGGTAATTATTTTCTTGCTTTAAATGTTTAATTCATGTGAGATAAAAAACATATATATGATATATCTCCATAAAAGGTATCGTAAGTTTCAGATTTTCGTATTATCATATAGTGATATATGTAGGCGGTTATTCGTAAATCTGTATATTCAAAGAAGTAACAGTAATAAAATATGTAAGATTGTGTTATGTCATTTATATTTTGTCATTAAATAAATTCTTAGAAATTAGATTTAATATTTTTTACTATAGTTATATTTTTATTACAAAATGTTACTTACATAAGCAAGAAACAATATGCTCCAATTTTTATCCAGTTCTTTAATTTTTCTATTTGGAAATAATTATACTTAATTATAATTTTTCTTATTTGTTTCTTTGATTGCCAATAACACTCTTGAATAATTAGACAATTTAAACAGAGAGTTAAATGTTTTCCTTGAAGCAATTTTTTACTTTGTTAAATTTATAATTTTATTAATGAGTTCCTTGATATGCCTAAATTTGTCAAATAAGTTTTACTGTCATAGTATTTATGAGTATTGAAAACCTCTTCTTTTAAGGTTTTCCCTTGTATCATTTGTATTTCTAATTTGAAGCATAGATAAATAAACTATAGTGCAGTTATTTCATAGCTATCTGGATATCAGTTTTCACAGTAAATTAAAGAAAATTTTGTTTTCTTAAAATATTAAATATTGGGTTGAAAGAAAATTTATCATACTCATTGTCTTGACAAATCAAGAGAATAAGTAACATTAACAAAATTTTTTTAATTAACATAAGATATTTTTATAATGTTTTATCAAGTGATTCTTTTATTAAATTGCTTTAATAAATAGTTTATGAAAAAAATAATGCAAGACTATAAAATTAACATATTCTGAAATATTTAAATGTGCTCAAATATTCAAAAGAAATACTTAAAATTAATTTATTATAATCTGCATTTTTGCAGTGTCTAAAAATAGTTAAGTCAAACAATGAAAATAAATCATATATTCATCTGTATTTTTTTCCATAGTTAAAGTAACTAATATAAATTAACTTTCTTATGATTTAATGATTTTCATCTAAAACTATAGCTAAAAAGCAATGAATCAAATGGAAATGATAAATCAAACAAGTTTTCTGTATGAAATGGATCAACTGTAATATTCATTAGTTTATAATAATGAGCAAAATTAAAATTGTAATTAGCTTAATAACTAATTAATTAGGCCTTAGTAAACTAAATTTAAATAAGATACTAACTAAAGCTTAATAATAAATAATAATTAGGGGCTTTAGTGTGTGTCTTGATGAGAATTAGAATCTTTTGTCAATCATAAAGAGGTAACATTAACAAATTTTCACTTGTGCACAAGAAAAGAAAAAGAAAGTAATAATATACAGAGTTAAATTAATATATGCATTTCACAGCTGACTGTCAAAATCTGGTAAAAGAAAAAAATTATGAGTAACTTTAAATTTACTATTTCTAATTATGGAAATTATTTCCCTAAGTATTTTGATTTTATCATTGAAGTAATTTGGAGTCTGTTTTCTGTTGTCATTTATTTTTTTAAAGAATGCATTATTCTAAGAAAAATAAAGTGCTATTAGTATTCTCACCAATTTTTATTTTTATGTTACATTTTTAAATTTATACAGATTGATAAAAATTGCATTAATTGTGTAAAAATATGTTTACAAAATTTCTGTTCCTGCAAAGTAAGATACAATTTTTAAACTTTGAAAAGTTCACTTCATTTACTCCATTAGTAAATTCATTAAAAATTATTAAAAAAGAATTTTAAAGGACCAACATAAATTTGCTTTCCCTTTTATTGAAGTGCAGAAAATGATGTAGAAATTATATGACAGTAAATTCTTATAAAATATGTTGGAATATTAAAAAGGAAATTTAAAAATGTACTTTTTGTATGTGAAGTGATGTTAGAGTAACATACAAATCAAATAAACTAATCAGTATTTTTATCACTTCAATCAATGTAAATACTGGTAATAATTTATGTAATGTCATTCTAAAAGTATCATATTTTATTTTTAATTTACTTAATATGATAAAACAGGAGAAATTATATTTATTCGATGATTGATTTTTTTTCATTTGAAATTGAATAACTTATAATTTGATTGTATTGAGTAAAATACTCCGTAATTGACAGTTGGTTTGTTTGAAAAACTGAAAACAAAAATTATCTTGTTAATTTTACATCTGCAAATTAATTTATTCTGTGATTTTAAAATATTTGTTATTTCAAGTATTTTTAAAAAATAAAATTTATTGAGGTTATCAAATGCTTTATGCTTTTGATTATTTTTTTTTCCTAATAAGTATAATTTTTGTTATACTTATTAGGAAAAATTATAATGTATGAAATATAATATATAAATATATTTCTATTAATATAAATATATTTATATCAATATAAATTAATATAAATATATTATATTTATAATATAGAAACTATTTTATATAAATAATTTCTTAAAGAAATGTTGATTGTCTTCTTTTTATTGTTTTTTCTTTAATATATTTTTAATATTATAATTAAAGTTTTATTTTTATGATAAAAGATTAAAATGTTACAAGGAAATTCTAAATCTTTATTATTATAGTTAAGTCAAAACTTCCTCTATTTTCAATTTCTGTAAAATAAGATATTCACTTTTAGAAAATCCACCGAATTTCAGAAACTGCTCAAGGAAGGATTTGAAAATATCAATTATATTTTAGGACTTCAAGTTAATAAATTGCTGAGCTCTTTTCATGAATATTTACAATGAAACAAAATATTTATTTTTTTAAATATAATTTTTTTATTAATTTTTCTCTCATTTATTTATTGAGCAATAACAACTTATAATTTTTCTCCTTTGACAGAACATGTTTCTCCTTTTGTTTTTATTTGCTTGAATAAAACAATTTATAAAAACAAAATTTTATATGTTTGTTATATCAAAATCTATAATTTCTCCTTGTAAAATCCTGAATGATTTTTTTTTTTTAAATTTAGAATACGTCCTCTTATTTCTCGTGATATTTTTGACTTGTGCCATGTTTGTACCAAAACTGCTCCAAATGAGCCTCAGATTTGGATTGGAAATGACAAATCATACACTTTTGATTATGTATTTGATATGCCAACACCTCAAGATGAAATATTTAATACCATTGTTCAAGAGCTTGTTGAAGGGTAAGTATATTAATTTTTTATCAATTAAAAAGTAATGATCCTTATTTACAATTTAATTGCTAATTTTTTTCCTAAGTAAACTGTAAAAAATTACAACAGTGTATTAAACACTCTAAAATTTCTTTAATAAGTTAGACAAATTTATTTTAAAATTCTATTGGATATTTCCCATTAAAATCAATATCATAAACATAAAAATACTGAAGTTTCATTTTTAGCAAATTTATCTTAAATTATTTATATGATTTTATTATGAAACAGTATTATAAATAATGTTTGCAAAGATATTTCTATACTATAAAAATTAAAATTATTCCTTATAATATTTAAATGAAATTTTACAGAATGTGAATATAGCAAATTTAATGAGGTTTATATAACTTTCTTGTTTGAAAATTTGAAATTTTTATAAATTTTAATTATTTCTTTTACTTATTAAATAACGAGATCATATTAAGAATTTGTATTTTATTAAGTGATAATTGTAAAATTTTTTAATATGTGAATGATTTATTATTCGATATAATTTAGTAAATCATTTAAAATTTAAAAGACATAAATTAACAATTAAATGTTTATTCTATGATTTCTTTTAATGTGATTTTTTTTCAATGCAATCATTTTTTTTTTTCTCTTTTGTAGGTGCTTTGATGGTTATAATGCAACTGTTTTGGCATATGGACAAGTAGGTTTTAAACTTCTATTATGTTGAAATAAACATTTTTATTTATTTCCATTTTCTTATTCTAAATATACAACACTTTTAAAGCATATAATTCAGTTATTTCATTGAATAGCTAAGTATTTCATAAAATAACTAGACTGGTTAGTTAAAATAAATAATAGATAAAAAATTTCCTACTTTATTTAGTTATTCTATTTAATAGCTAATGATAGACAGTTAAAATGAAAAATAAACAATTTCAAAATTATTTTATAAATTAATTGATGATAAATAGCTAAAATTTTTTAAAAAAAAGATATCGATAGTTGTGTATTGCTTTTTCTGTGCTATTAGTTGCAAAAAATTCATTAATAATCCAAAATGAAAAAATGTATAAAAAATGCCAACATAAATTCACCTTCTTCATTCTACATCTAAAAGCAATAGTATGAAGCATGCACACACACATATGTCATTGCAAAGCAGCTGTAAGCAGTTCAAAACAGACTGAAATCAGGTAGAACCAATTCAAATAGCTTTAAATTGCAATATTTCATATTTATGGTCAAGTAATCATTATTCAATTGAATACCTAGTTAAATCATAGGATTCAATAATTTTATACACTTTAACTGACTTGTCTGGTTATTTCATAAAATATTTAATTATTCTATAAAATTATAGAATTTACATTTTAACGGTAATATATATTATAAAAGACTACTTGTTTCAAATTCCTTGTTTTGGACTTCTTATCAGTTCAAGATTTCATTGATCTAATTTTGACTAATGGCCCACCAGATAAGATAAGAAACAACAAAAAACATATATTATATGAGCTAAGACTTTGTCAGTTATTCTGGTAACCAGATGATTAGTGCTCCAGCCTTCAGTTCATTAGTTTCAGTCCTTCCTTTTGCATAGGTGTTTCCACTGATTTATAATCTACCTGAAATTTCAGGTCTCCATCTATTAAGATCTTGTGTGCAAAAAATGATAGACTTGCTAAACTGACTGTTAAATGGTTCATCTTTGCCTTTCTACAGTTTGCAGGTTTAAATGCCTCTTGTTTTTGCTACATATGACACTTGGCAAGCCTATCAGGGACTGGTCAGATAAAGCCAGAGCGTCTTTCATTTTTGAACAGAACACATTCCTATGAGGGTGGAAGTATGACTTTGGCTCATAGATGGCAGCACCATAAAGGTCTTCCAATTTAGAGTTAGAAACCAGAGAAGATCCAAGACTCCCAACACTCCCAGAAGTATTAATTTGGAGTGGGAACATGAAAGACAGTGTGATCATAACATATTTTATGTGCCCCAGTCACCATTAGAGAACACAATGGATCTTCGGATAAGCCAGAATTCGAACTCACCACCTTCCAGTTAAGAGAACAATGCCCTAACCAAACAATTCACTGTGGCATATCAGTGTTCCAAAATCCCACTTAGGCATGGATATTTGCAGTCATTTGGAATTCAGTTTGAACTATTCGCTTGGTTCGATTAGCTCTTGTGTGCAAATTAATTGATAAAGGAAAAAAGGTTTGAGTTCAGCTAATGCTGAAAGGAATGAGCTGTACACAAAATAAGAAAGAAGCTCCACAAAAAGTAACAGTATAAAAATAATTATAATGAGTCCTCTCGCAGAAATTGGCTAATTTAAGAACAGGCAGTAATAGAAGCTGTAATTTTGATTTTTTTTTTTTTTTTTTAAGCTTGATTGATTACTCTATCTTGTTTAAAGCCTTGTAGCAGGAATTGCTTTATTAGATCAGGATAGTGTGATGGTGCATTATATTGCATAAAGCTGATGATAAAGCTTCTTTGATTTAATCTGAGAGTGATTTTATCATGTAAAAGAGTGTGATAATGCTTACTGGACACTGTTCATTTTTCTTGAAGAATTAGTAATAAGAAATGAGGTGAATTTTGATTTTGTTAGATGCTTCTGAACAGAATTAAGGAAAGAGATGTTATTTTTCTGGTGGGGTTCAGAAAATATTTATAAGGTATGATGAAAAATAGGAAGGAAGGTAATTAAAGTTTTACTATTTTAAAGGAGATTAAAAAGTAAAATTCTAAGTTATTGTAAAAAATGCATTAAAAATATTTGCTAAGATAGGAACATAGGAAGGTATTTCTTGAGCAACTAATGAACTGAAATGTGTTGCCTATGCATTTGAAGAACTTATATATTTTGTAAAGTTTAAATAGTGTAAATATTTTTACATTTTATATGAATGAATAATTCTTTTCAAATGTATTATAGCTTTTTATTAAAATTGATAAAATTTAACATTTTATATTATAATAATCTTGAAAATAAGTATTTTCTTTTCATTGATTATTAAGTTTTTTTGTATTTAAATAAAAATTCATTGCAATTAAATCAAAAGTTAACTTGGCATTGTTATTTATTACACTTTTAAACAGACAGGATCTGGCAAAACCTATACAATGGGTACTGGCTTTGATAGCAGTTTTAATTTGGATGAACGAGGAATCATACCTCGTGCTGTGGAGTACCTTTTTAAAAAAATTACTGAAATTCAGGAAGAAGAGAAAGAAAATAGGTATAACCCACCAGAATTTAATGTTCATGCCCAGTTTATGGAAGTAAGTGTAATTAGAGATTTTCTAAGTTAATGTTATTTTTGTAATTAAATTTTTTAAATTGTTACTCATCTCTTAGTTATATTACATTAATTTTATATTTTTGTAAATGTGTAATGCTGATTGTATTCTATGATTTTGTTAAACTTAATTTCTTTGATGTAGGTATAATGTAATTAAATGTAGAGAAATATTTAATTACATTATATCTACATTATAGAAATTAGTATATTATTAAATATCAAAGTTAGAATTTAAATGTAATTAAATTGAACTAAAATAAAATATTTAATTAAATATGAGGAACATTTAATTACTTGTAATTTTTTGCAATCTTATAACCAATTTTGATCTAGCTGTGATTTTTGTTTTCAACTTTACTATTAGATTTTTAACAATTCTATTATATATTTGTGTGTGTATAGATTAGATTAAGATGTAGGGGAAGGTTTATTCCAAAAGCACCAGTACTACAAACAAAGGTCTATTGTACTATACCCTGAAGAGAAAGCCCTTACTTGAAGACACCAGCTGCTGAAGTAAAATTCAACAGATGTTTAACTGGAATATCATGCAACATCCAAGGTTCAATTATATGTTAACACATGTGTTCAAATCTATGTGCAGAAGAGGTTTCACATAGATTATGTAATGAAATTTCCTCCACATATTGACAACCTCTACAAGTAGAACAATCTAATACTCCCATTTTAGAGAAATGTCTTTTAAGGTGATAGTGTCCAGACAGAGCAGAAAAGTCCCACTGCTCTGCTTAAACAGTTTCTACAGAGCTTGAGATATTGTCTTTGATCGCTGGTATTATATTAGTTCAAAAACTGTTGTTTCCTAAAGAAATCAAAAACACTGTATCTGATAAAATTTTTGAAATACCTGTCATTGGTTCTGGATAAAAAAATGGGTTGTTGACTTAGCCCTTTCCAACTCATTAGCTAACTCGTTGCCAAGAACACCAAACTGCCTGGGCACTCATTTTAAGATGAGAAAGTTATTATTAGCCAATTTGTGCAGAGTAAGGTAGCATTCCCTGACAAGAACAGCAGCTATATTAGACTTCTGTGAAGAAGCTAGTAATGCAGCTTAACTGTCAGAACAGATAATTATTCTGTTATGAGAATAGTTTCTGTTCAAGCATATTCTACTGCACTTGAGAATGAAAAAGATTTCTGCTTGTGTGTGTGTAATACAGTTGCTAAGGGAATGACAACTTTGTATTCCATCAGCTGGGCAGAAAATACAAGCCCCAGTACTGGAATTCATTTTTGAACCATCAGTGTACCAGTAAGCACAGTTTTCACTCATAACAGCCTTATTCTAGTCTTCTTGTAAGGGAAGTTTGATTGTATAAAGCTTATCAAAAGTATATTTAACAATCATGTAATCAGTAAGCATGCATACAAAAGGATGACTAATTATATCAGTATTAAATTTTCCCTGAGACAAAAATCTGAAATAATCTGACCTGTATTTTTAAAATTTTCATGCTTGTAAAGTGGATGCATACCAAGAAAATGCTCAAGTGTAGAAATAGGAATTGTTTTAATACATCCAGAGGTTGTTAGACATAACAACTTTTGAAGTTTGTTAAATCTACTTTAGTTGTTTCATTTCTAATTCTAGACCACCAGACCACTGAACCATAAAAAATGATGGTACAAATGATCATAGTGTAAATCCAATGAATAACATTGGAATTTAGAACCTAAGTTTATCAAAAAGCATTTCTGCATAACCAGAAAGATTTTTTTGCTCTTTCAATATAAAAGTTAAAATGCTTGTTCCAATTTAGGTTCACGTCAAAAAATACTTCTAAGAATTTCACTTCTTTGGAGTAAGTTGATTCTTGACCAAAAAAAAAAAAAAAGTATCTTTTTCAGATTAAGATTTTTTTTCTTTGTGAAGGTAATGTTTTTTTAAGATTCACAGAAAGTCCTTCATTATTACACTAAGTCTCAAGGGCATTTTATATGATGCTCGAGATTGTTTTGTCAAATTTACTTCTGGTAATAATTAAATCATCTGCATATCCAATGGTGGTTATAGTAGGCTTCCTTAAAACCTCTAAAAAGGAATCTACAATGCAACACCACAAAACAGATGAAAGAACCCCTTCCTGCAAACAACCAACTTTGTCTTGGATCATGATGTTTTCTCCAAATAAGGAGGAATTAACAAATCTGCTATGGAGCAGGTTTATAATCCAAAAACAGATAGTGTCATTAATTCCCTTTTTAGCAAGAGATTGTAAAATGGTTTATGTAGGTACTTTATCAAAAGCACCTTCAATATCTAAGAAAACAGCTAAAACAAGTTCCTTAGCCTTAAAGTTCTTTTTCCAAAGTAAAGGATAGATTTTAAATTGCACTATTAGTGAATTTACCTGGTTAATATGTATATTGTTAATCAGAAAGTGGTTTATCCACTAAGAAAACCACTGTGACGTATCTGTCTATCAGCTTTTCAGTTATCTTTAAAAGAAAAGATGTTAATCTGGTAAGTCGTAAAGATTTTGCTTCATAGTAATTATCTTTTTCTAGTTTAAGAATAAAAATTACTTTTGTATGCCTCAGAGCAACAGGTATAGGGCCAAAGGCTATACATGTTCTTAAAACCCTCAAAGAATTGGGGTAATGTATTGGACTCCCTCAATGAGTTTTTTTTTTAAATTATTCTCGTACTTGTCCTTTTATACATGATTTGTCTTGCTGTGCAATACAATATTGTAGTAGCTTCAGAAAGCAAGAGAACTCAAAAGTCATCATTGGAATAATGTCAAAAAGAGAGGAGCAACTAAAGAGATGCTCCTCAGTCATAGGTGAGGTGTCCACAGAACACATAAAGAGGTGAATCAGCCCTCAATAAGTAGAGCCAGTACAATACCATCAATCCCCACTGATTTATAAGGTTTAAAGGACATTATAGCCCATTTTGTTCTATCTTAAGTTATAATTTTTGGAGCAACATCCCATTTACTTCTACCACAGTTTGATGTAGTCTTCACACCATGTGTGACCATACTGGAACCTAAAACAAATTTAGGTTCTAGATATTGCCTGTGCAACCTATGTACACCCTAACTTTAGTTTGAGGTTACATAATAGGATTTTGTGAGGATGTGTTTGTGCATGCATGCATGTGTAAAATTTCATATAATTAAAGATTTTATTACTTCTAAGTAAGTTTCCATACTTTGTTGTATAAAAAGGCTCCATTTTCTATAAATAATAATTCAGAAATTTCTTATTGTTTTTCCCATTTTATTTTTACATAAGTAATAAAATTCAGAACCCTTAAAGTAGATGTTTGGATAATTACAATAAACTTGAGGATTGAAATACATGTTAAATTTCATTAGATTTATATTTCCATTTATTTAGTAACTGTTTTTATGTAAAATATTTCCTATAAAACAGAATTTTACTATCTATGACTCCAGATGCAGTTGCAAATTTTAATCGTTCTTTACACTTTTAGGTATTAAATAATAAAAAAATATTGTTTAATTATTTTTGTTTCCCTTTGCAAAACAAAAATAAATCTTATAGGTAAGAAAAAAAAAAATTAAGTTTAGAATTTGTATTTATCATACTTTACATTAATACTGATGTGCAAATTCATTATTTTGAAATAGTTTCAATTTTTCTGCGATTGTCATATAAAATTAACAATAAAAAAATTTTTTACTTTTCATTCAAGCACACAAAACAAGATTGTTTTATCAACAACCTGTGTACAATTGTATTTTTTTTTTCTAGCTGTACAATGAAGAAGTCATTGATCTCCTTGATACTACTAGAGATTTAGACAACAAAGTATGTTTGCATTTTCTTGCTAATAAAAAAGAAACTAAATTTTCAATTATTTATATCATATACAATAATGTTTAGAATTAAAAGAGTTTG
>JAPDSC010108783.1:0-27429 GCA_026290005.1 Latrodectus geometricus
GTTAGTAAATAGAAAATTTATTGAGAATTACATTTTAAAACCATGAAAGGCATAGCAATGTAGATTGTAAATTCTGGTTGTTAAAATAAAGTTGTACTTACATGAGATCCAATTATGAACAAATTTTTGTAAGCTCCATTACAAGGACTTATTTTTAACATGACAAAGTAACTAACTTAACATTTCAACGATTTAAAACATTTGAGCATCTACTATGGAATGGTTTATGAAGGATTTCTTTATATAATATCATGTATGGACATTTTACAAAGCAAAGAAACTGAGATCCCAACGCCCAGATATGCATATAGAAAATGCAAATTCGTCACTTTTCGTCATACAAATGTGATAGATCAAAAATAAGACTTTCCATTTTAAAGAATGCAGTCTAATCATTGTGTTACACTGAGTCAAAAGGTTTGTCATTAAAATTCAGTAGTTTTTTAAAAAATAAAATTTACATAAAAATTCTTACTCTTCCTTCAGGATTTGTATTTGTTTTGTTGAATGTTACAATCAGACATAACATTTAATAATAAATACATTTAACGAATTTTTTTTACTCTAAAATGTATTAAATTTAGTGAATGAAATACATGTTTAAATTTTGTCAATAGCCATTAAAAAAATATTAAAGCATACAAGTTTCATAATAAAAAAGACATCATCAAATTAGCTATTGTGGTAAGAGTAAATAAAAATTTTCTATCTAAAAAAGCTTTGAATTTTACTTTTTTTGTTTACAAAATAACATTAATGCATAGCAGCAATATTAAAAGTTATAAAAGTATTTATAACTTAATTTTATTGACATAGTAACAAATATTAAATAACTAATAAACCTGAAATAAATCTAATTGATTAATAAAAATTGTGTATTAAAATTAAAATATTGAATTAATTTTAAAAAATAAACCTTTTTAATAATTAATGCACATTTTAAATAAGAATTTATACAAGAATAGAAGCAAACAATAAAAATATGCATCCAAACTTTCAAATATCAATGACACAAATTTCTTGGAATAATTCATAATCAATTATAATGAGAAATTAAGGATTATCGGAAATAGTTTTAAAATTCTTATTGTGAAAAAATATTAAAATTACTTATTTAAATAGTAATAAAATTCACACTATGTATGTGATTACACAAATACATACAAAAGATTCATATAAATCATGAAAAATACAATGCATTTAACAAATTTTTATTATTAAAAAACAATAAATGTTTTTAATAATTAAAATTTTGTAAATTTAAGAGCTTAAATTACTTAATATCTGTATTGCATCAATATTAAAAATTATTTAAAGGTACACTCGTTTATATGTACTAAAAAACATTGTATATTACAACCTATTATTATTAAGTTTTAACTTAATTTCAAAGATAAAAATCTTATATTGTGTTATACCATTGGTAAAATTTATTATTATTCATAAGAATAATTGTTATAACAGATCAATTTTTAAAATATATTATTTAATTTTTTAAAACTTTTCTTTATACATTTCTAGTTTTATAATTAAAAAGTACTAAGCAAACCTGAAATTATTAATCAGACAATACAAAATTCTTTTAAATATGATAAATATTTTTACAGAATTTAATTATTTTTATTTTAAGCTTAATCCATAAGAAAAATAAAAAATAAAAAAATATATTATTTTAATAAACTTAAATAAAATTTTTACAGAAAATATTAAATTTAATGAAAATTACATTATTTAACTAAAATAATACATTTGTAACAAATCTTAACAGGTTTAATAATTCTGTATACAAATTTACTATCTAACAACTATTTTTAAAATGAAAAAACACGATAAAAATTCTAGTTATTCTAATTTGATGAATATTTATTTTACTTACAATTGCTTGAAGTTTTGGAGTACTATTGCGAAGCATTCTTCTAACGAGAGATTTAAATCTCCGACTAAGCTAAGATAAAAGTAAAACTAATTACAAAAAAATATCAAAATATTTGGAAAGTAATTTTTTTTCAAAATAGAAACATTAATAGTAAAGATTAATAGTAAAAATAATAATGTCCATCATTCTTATATATAGAAACTTAACATTAATGAACAGAAAAGGGAAAATTATTTAATATTTTTAGAAAATGTTTTGTTGATAAATTTACTTTAAATAACGTGTAAGTATAAAAACATTGAGGTAAAATTAATCAAAATACAGATAATTTAACGATTTTAAAGTTTAAAACATTAGTTTGTTATAACTGTTTTTAATAAAAAATGTTTTTGGCAAAAATGAATAAATTTTAATGTGTTTCATTATTTATCATAAATAAAAAATAACTCACTTGTTTTAAGATTTTGTGAAATATTTGAGCAGCAGTTATTAGTATTTCACATTCAATATTTGCAATAGGATCCAAAATAGTAAAACCATATTCTGTTTCAATTTTCATTAAGATTGCTTTAATCTTATCTTTGATGACATTCAAGTGGTCAAACATTGCAAATATATTACTTAGTGCAACACACAGCTATAAAAATATAATATTAAATTATATAACGGTGAAATTTTTTATAAACATCAAATAATGAAATTAAATGTACTTCTAAATAAAAAATTAATTTTTGATGAATTTAAAACTAAAAAGCAAATTTTCACATTAATCATTTATAATCATAAAATGTGACAAAGCATTTTGTTGCATTAAAAAGAATTGATTAAGAAATTTATTATTCAGTTTATCGATTTGTTTTTACATAGATTTTATAACATAGCGACAAGAAAAATCTCTTTTTTATAGATTATTAGATCTATATTAAAATAGATCTGATTTTTGGATACTTATAGAAATCTATCTCATGGTTTAGAATATAAGTTTCTGATTTCTGCACATTGGTGCTGTTGTTACAGTGAAGCAAAAACTAATAAAATGGGACTAATTAAGTTTATTGAAATTCATATTTTTTTCAAGCATTTTATGTAAAAGGTTTCTTAAAATAGTGAATTTGCTACAACTTTTGTAGCAGAAAATTTTAAGTAATCCTAAATGAGCAAAATTGAGATTTTTTTAGGTAAATTACTATTTTTTAAAATACTATTCAGCATATATTGTAATTCCTAAGATGCTTCACCTTTTATACAATCATCATGCAAAACATTTAGAAAAAATTACCAAATTTAACATTTCTCAGTTTTGAAATTATTTTTTGCTTGAATAATCATTAGTAAAATGTTATTATCAATACGTTAAAAAATTATCAGAATTTTACATTTTCAATAAATGACAGGAAATGAAGAAGGATGTAAAGTTAAGATTCTGAGCAAAGGAACTAATCTATACATTTAGAAAAATCAAAGGGATACAAATTATGTACAGAATGAATATTATTTCATATTTTGTTCAGTTTTTCCCTTTACATAGATTATATGTGTTTTTTATATTTTAATAATCATTTGATTACACATAAAGAAATATTTTCTTTTAACTTCAAAACCTTATGAAGTAAAAGTTTTTCTTATAGAACAAATAAATTATAGCAATTGATTAGTTTAATAATACTCATTCAAACTGAGAATTTCAATAATTAGCAAAGTCACAAATTCTTATTTTTATAATCATTAGACATAAATACAAGGTATTAAATGATTTTTTTACTAAGATTTTCATAATTCTCCATCAAAAAAACATATTTTAAATTGTAAAATTGTTTTACATAGGTGAAAAATTATTATGGTAGTTATGTTTAGAATTTTTAATTGCCACATTAAAAATTTCATTTTTCCAAGAATGATATAAAATTTAAACTTTTATAAACCTCTTAATTTTTTAAATATATTAAGAAAAATTGTGCACAGTTGTATTCTAACAATTTTTTCAAATCATAAGTAAAAAATGTATTTTTTTGCTTGGAATCATATAAAAAATAATCTTGGTCTTGTATAAAATAAAAAAATATGTATTCAAAAGTGTATTTTTATGTTTTATTTTAAAAATGAATTCCTACATATGAATAAATATATAAATATCTCCTCATAAGTAAAATTAGCGAGTCACATTTGTAGATAATCATGAAATAATTTCATTTTGTTCAATATTTTTTCATAATGTTGTTGTTACATATAGCTAAGAAGAACCTGATGCATAAACATCTGGGCACTAGCAAACACAATTTTTTCATAATAATTTAATAATAATTGTATAGAAAATAATAATAATTATTAAATTTATTATTTATTATTCTTGATAGATAATATAAAATTATTTATCACTTACAGGAATTACAAAAATCATAACTATTAAATAATTATATTTTTTACTTAATATACAGATTTTAAAATTTGTCAGTATCAAATAAATAAGCAATTCTAAGTAAAGGATATTCTGAAGTTGGAAAATGAAAAGTAAATAACTATTTAAGTAGATAGAAAGTTTTAATGCAGGTTTGATTGGTTGAAATAGATTTGATGATGGAAACATACATCAAAGGATTTTGTAATATCATAATAATTGATTAAAATATGATTAAAATGCAAGATAGGTTTCTCGGAAATATGTGAAACATTTGCTTGATTGCTCACATTGAACATATACATGTTAATAAATGACTACAAGGTTATAACACATGATGATAAATTACAAAATGATAGATCGATCTGCCAATAATTGATTTGAAACTCGTGTATTCTGGTATAATATTTACTCCATCTTCATTATAGAACTACATGTGTAATTTGACATATGTCAATATAAAAGAAATTATAAATATTCAAATTAACAAAGTAAACTGCCAGGGAAAATTTTAAAATAAATTGGCATTATTTCCTTTATTTTCTAATAATATTCACATATTTTTATTACTGTTTTCTGATTAAAATTAAATTTTTTATTTGAAGCTTAGAAGTTTCTTTTTAATCTTTTTCTACTCTTCAAGTTGATATACATAGAAAATATATGTAAAGATAAAAATTAATAACAAAGTTATCATGGTAATTGCTAAGTTTTCTCAGATCTTAAAAATAATTATAACTATATTAAATTATTTTTCCATCGAAAAATGTTTTTATTTGAACATTTAATAAAGATGGTAAAAGGTGAACCAATGAAGAAGTGAATATGGATCTGGAAAAAGAGGAAGACAACTACCAAAGAGGCAAATAAATCAGATGATAATTGTCCATTTTTATGCATGTAGGAAAGGGAAAATAATATTAATATTATTCAATCTTCAAAGCTTAGGCCATGAATATTTGAAACTTTTGGAAGATTAAGATGGAAAAGGTAATAACTTAGAAAAAGAAACGTTCTTAATTACTAAAAGAGAGAAATGTTAATCACTTAAGCAATTCATCATATTCTAATCCATATGTTTTCCAGATTTTTGTCTGTTTTGTATTAACTGGGGTAAAGAATAATATGAAAACTAATATTAATAATTGGGTTTCTTTCCCCAGGCTTAAAGAGTTAAATTTTTCTAATTATTGTGAAAAAAAGATAAATTGTGATTATTTGAGAATAAAGGCACAAAAAAGTAATCTTTAATTAAAATACAGAGAAACTTTCAATTTTTCAATTGTATTCTATATAAATATTTGTCATCTTCATATAAAAGAAAGTTTAGCTTTATAAATATAACGAATTTAGATGTAACATGAAATAAAAAAATTGTGACATTTAATATTTATTTCTGTTAGTAAAGTTAAATTCTGATAATTTTTTTACAATGCAAACAATTTTGTCATTTTGAATCATTAAGGCATATACATTGTAATAGTATGTTAAAGAAAGTTTCAATGATAAATAATTACTATTCAATGAATGTTGTAAAATTGATTTTAAAAAAATGACTTAACTTACGTTTTGACATACATTAGTTAGTTTCTCATGTATGTTAAAATGTAAATCAGTAATGTAAAATAAAAAGTAAAGTAATGTTTAATTGTAAGCAAATCATTTAAAATAAGCAGATTAACTTAGTATTCTTTCATGTAAATACATTTTCTATTTTTTTTTATTTAATAGCAATAAAAATACATAAATGTATATAAAATAGTTTGCATAGAAAACATTATAAAATGCTATAAAAAAAAACTTAGAATAAAATACAGAAATTTGTATAACAATCAGATGAAGTGAACAGGCATTAAAATGATCCATTACAAATGAGTAAAACAGGTTGGAAGTATTTTCATAATTTCTGTTAAAGTTAATCATAATTTCTGTTAAATCTTGATGTATGATATGGTCAATAGGGAATACAAAATAGATGACTTCTCATGAGTTGAATCATTGTAAAGTTACAAGCAGGTTAAAGTGTGACCAGTTATCTGCTGAAAAATTTAGAATCATTCATGAGGTTGGACAAAATTTCAAAGGAGATGAACAATAGACTATTAGTTTAGTAGTGGGAACCAATGCATAACATCTACTATGAACATGTGATTTATTATCCTGCATTCCATAAGTGACAAACAGAAGAAGAAATGTTCAGACATTTATAGAGAAGTTTACAAAGGACAGTCCTCTTCATAGTGAAAGTTCATCAAAGGCATTGTTGAACAACGGAAAACGTGGGATGTACAGTTACTTACAAATTTGTTATTTTACATTTTTTAAAGAATAGTCTGAATACTTTACAAGTTTATTTCTTATAATTTAAATTTACTGTCAAAAATATCACTTTAATAATTTAATTTGAAATTTAAATTAGATAAAGTATATATATAAGTTTATGTCGTATATGAAGTAAATATACTGAGATAATTTTTAAAATATCAATTTTCACTCAGAAAACAATATAGAATGCTTATGATTTATTTTTAATTATGAGAATGTAATGTTAAAAATTATTAGAGACTAGAAATATCTAACTGAAAGTTTAATTGTTTGTAATTAAAAAAATCAAATAAATAACTATATTTCCTTATAATTCAATTTAATATTAATATTTATGAAAAAAAGTAAGAGTACTTACTACTAAATACATAAAATACAATAAAATTTTTTAATCTGTAATATTGAATCAAAGAGTATTTATATCAGACACAAATTAATACTATTTGCTTTCTAAAATTTTATAAAGATATAATAATTTTAAAATAAAGGAAATGCTTTAATAGTATAACAGATATTTATATTTCTTGCTATAACTTTTATGTCAATGAAGTATTATAAATCAGTTAAAAATAAATTTTGAATAAAAAACTCATACTTGCTCCTTCATTTCAAATTTCTTTATATCACAAAAAAAATGTTTTTCTTCAATTTTCTTTGATATTAAAGTCACATAATTCATAAGACAAGTTTGTATTGCCTATCGAAATAAAAATGAACAGATTTAATAAACAAATAAGATATGCATATAATTTAAATATATACACATACATATCTCAAAATTGCATCATAAATTTATGTAACATATAAAATGAAGATTTAATTCATTCTTTCAGCAAACGTAGCAAATTATATTTAACCATACAACAAGTCCCCAACGAAAAATACTTACAATCTGAAGATAATCAATTTAACTACATAATCATTTAACCCACATAATTTATTCAACAAAATTTTTGAAGAAATTATTTAACTAACAATATTTTAATAAAATATTACATTAAAATGTACAGTAAACATAAACTAGAAAATTGAGATGTTTTAAGTAGCTATAAATTTTCTAAATATTTATTCAAATGGTTATTTTATTTAGATTTGCTATTTTTAACGTAACAGTGACAACAATTTTTTATAAATAGTTTCAAAAAGAAAATAAGTATGTTTTACAAATAAGAGTTTAATAAGAAATAATTCAACATACATGAATTAAAGCACCATGTGTGTAAAATTGGTCCTCCCATTTCAATTTCATCCACACATCAACAACCTAAGAAAAATAACAAATATAATCAAAAAAGATTTAGAATATAATATTTCATTTAACATAACTTAAAATAATTAAAGAGAAAACTAAAAAAGCCAAAATTTTTAAAGAATTATAGACATATTTTTTACACACAAATGTTTCTTATAGAATAATAGTATAATATAAAAGCAAAAATTTGCATTAAAATAAATAAATGCCTAAATCATAAAGCATTGAAATTTGGAACATTTCTTTTTGTTGTGTGTGGTCATACTGAATCAGAAGTAAAAAATGATATTTTTGAAATAGTATACTAAAATTAAATCAAATGTAAGCAATTTTTCATATATTTTTTTTGCCACATTTATTAGTTGTATATGAAAAAATATATGCAATAAAAATATAAATAAAGTAATAAAATATTTAAGTAATATAATAATACATTTGTAATAAAGTAATAAAATAATATATTTGTATAATATATTTACTTAATAAACAAATATTAATAAGAGCAGCAAAAAATTGTTTATAACATTAGGAAAAAATTATATTCTAATATTCTATTAAATGCAATAACAGCACAAGAATTTCATGAATAAAGTAAATATCAGTTAAATATCTTCTCTTTAATCAATTTCATAATAGTTAATACAAAAAACAAATATATGAACATTTTTAAAATAGGAAGATAAAAACATTCAAAATTTGTTAAAATATGTTTAAGACTAAAATCTACTTTTAGGCACAATTTACTTGCAAATGAAGATGCTTTTTTAGGATTCATACTAATTTGTGGTATTCTTAATGAATTATAATTGCTTTGTTTAAATATTTTAGGTTTAAATTTCTCCATTTCCTAATAATATGGTTTCTCATGTGATAGTTTTGAATATTTTTTTTTATATAATACTATATGAGGCAATATCTTATAAATAGTTTAACTGTAACTTCTTCAAAAAATGTACATCTTCCTCAATCTTAACATCACCACTTTCAATAAATTCTTTATAGAATTGTTATTTTTCTTCATTAAAATTTCTATGAAAAGCTTACTTAATTTTATCTCCCACCCCCCCGTTTGCATTTTTTAAAGTCCTTACAATTAGATTTATGCTTCAGAATATAATTTGATATATCTTTCATCTAAATGGATTATATAATACCTAAACAATGATGCATAAAATCTTAAAATAACTGATATATATATACTTTTTATTTATTTTTTTGCTAATAAATTCAATCTTTTTCCACATATATTCAAAGTTAACTAGATTAAAAATAGAAGTGATATTTTAGATATTTAATCGAATTAAATCATAAATGTAAGTCAATTGTGCTTCCAAACCTGGCTTCTAAAATGTTTCTGAAGTTAATATAAATTCTTTTTTCATTGCAGAAAATACATTGCTTTATGCAACACCATTTTTAAATCCTGAAATTACAATCACCATTTGTATATCACATGTCTGGTAATTTCTATATTAAAATTTTTCTTAATTTCAATAATACTAACATAAACCTACTATGGACTAGAGGTAGGACATTGCTCATCAGAGCATATAGTTTCAGGTTTGATCCCAGCTACTGTTAGCTGGAGATAGATTGTTGTTCTTCTGCATGCGCAGGTTGGGAGTTTTCTGGGTTAATTGTGACACAAGAATATGGCACACTACCTATGAAGGATACTATACCCATATTATAATTAATTTATCACTAGTTTCAGATTATCCAAAATATTAACAATTATCAATAATACCAATAAACAAAATGAAAAACGATATAGAATATCTCACAATAACTTTTTAAAAGTAGAAAAGAAAAGTTGGTTAATAAAGGAATTAATTAATATGGGTTTAAGTTATCAAAATTAATATCTTATGTAGCAATCAATTTTAGGAATACAAGAAAAATTGTTGCAACATAAAATTTGTTATATTTGTTACAAGTTCCTTCATATGAAATATAAATATACTTTTGTTTTATTTTTAAATGTTTCTAGAAAATATTTGCAATGAAATGAAAATTGTACATTTACATTCCATATGTACATGCATTTAGAAGTTATCTCTTGATAGAAAAATGCAATAATCTTAAAATGCTTTTTCATCTGAAAGACTGGTAATATTTCCAGATCTGAAAAAGGTAATTTAAAACTTTTCCAGAAAGCCTGAACAGATAAAGGAACCAAAGTCTTGTAGCTTTATATATAAAATTTGATATCTTGTTGCAACATTAGAAAGAATTTTATTTATCAAAGTAAACAGTATAACATGCAATAATTATCTTCTAGATGAATGTAAGCTCTGGAATATCATTGTAGAAAAAATAACTAATTTGTTTTGATTGTTAAAAAAAAAAGAATATTCCTTCAAAGGGAGTTCTATGAAATAATGCATTTCCCAAAAATACTCTATACAGTTGCAAAGAAGGAAAAAAAAAAAAAAGCCTTATTTCTTTGCAACTGCATAGAGTATTTATAGGCAATGCATTATTCCATAGAACTCCCTTTGGAGAAATATTCAATTCTAAGATATACATAATGATGGAAAAGAACTCTGAACTATGTCAAGTCATAATTGACAACAAATATCATATAATTATGAATCACAATCAAGTGCTAATGCTGGAAGTTAATACCTCCCTTTTAAAGAACAATATAATAAAAAAGAAGGGTATTATACATAGATCTTACATACATTTACTCTTGTCATATGGAATACTGCATTTTTCTGTAGAAATTGTCCATGTGTATTGGAATGAATAATGGACATAAATGAATGCAGATTATCAGCTGAAATTACATGCACTGCAAATCTATAGGATGTTTCACAAAATATTGCAAAATATTCATGCTATTTTAATGTTGCAAAGGGTAATAGATAACTATACCAATACATATGTATTTACATATTAATTTGTAATGTAATGTTTAAAATTAATAAAAAATTTGAAGAGTATTTAAATTTTGATGTTAATACTTTGTAGTTGACAAACTTATAATGAAAGCAAAAAAAATATTTTTGATAAAAATACAAATCTATGAAAAAAATGTAAAGTATACATTTTTTAAAAATTCACTACATTCACATACTTACAGATCTGTTACATAACTCAAATTCTCTTTTACAAAATTTATGATTTTATGATATAATTTCCTTTCTGAAATTAAGTTTAATATATAAATCAATTTATTTCATCGCTTAAAAGTAAAATAACATTATAATACAAGTTTTATAGTAGAGTTTTGCTCAAATTGTGTGGAAAACACAAAAAGATAGTATTATGTGGTTGTCAAAATAATTTTTCATAAAAATAATAAATATGATTCAATAAAAAAAGCCTTAAAACACCTGGCCTGGCACATACAAAAATCTTTAATTTTTTTAATTTTAATATTTTCTCAATATTTAACATATGTCAAAATTACATTGTTTGAGGACATTGGAAAAGTTTTTTTTAAAAATATTTGCTCTCAAAACTTGATATTGATAATCGTGAGACAATTTTAATAATATACATTTAAAATTTATATTCTATATATATCTATATTTATTAAATTACATGATTTTTATATAACATTACAACATTTATATAAATTTTATGAATAAAAATACTGATACCTGAATTAAAATAACATACATGAAAAAAACAATTTTTGAGACACAAATTTATTAAAAGATTTTTTTAAAAAATAAGTCAAAAATATATTGTTCCAAAAAACATAACATCAAGAAAAACACATATAAAATATAAATGGAAAAAATACAAGACAATTAAAAATAAACTTTTGTTATTTAAAAAATATTACTATTTCCTCAATAATAGAAACTACATCAGGGACTGATGTTCCATGAAGGATATTTTCATTTAATCTGTTCATCTAAAATAAAACAACATAAATACAATATACATTGTATGAATATTTTTAATTCACATATGCATTCAGATTAATTTTACATAGTAATATACATTTAAAATTCTGAATTTGAAAATTTCAGTTTTTATATTCTTGAAAAATAAATTAGAAAACTAATATTAAGAGTACAGATGAAATTAAAATTTAATTTAATAGACAGAATAAAATGAAATAAAATATCAATGTACTCAGTTTCATTAGTGGGTGTTGACCACATTGGCAAAGTATGATTCTTTTTGCAATAACAAAAACAAGTCAAAACTAAGCCAGTACACCTCAAAACTATAAACAAAACTATAACCAAACTATAAACAAGACAATAAAGCATATAAAAGACCACAAATATTAAATTGAAGAAAAACAATCAGCACATTTTCCCTATATTTGTATTTATATGCTGATTGTTTATCTTCAGTTTCATATTGGTGGTCTTGTATATATTTTTTGTTGTCTAGTGTGTGTTTATGGGTTTTTCTAGCATATATTTCCAATGTTAAAAAATTTGGTGATAATACTTTTAGCTGATTATGTACTGAGTAAATCGTTAAAATTTTCCTTGTGTTTATAGCTCTTCCTCCTAATTTTGAATTACATATAGGTTTTCTAGCTTTTGCTTTATGTATGTTTGTGTGTGTAACATTAAATTTAAACTAATTTAAAATAATAGTTCATTATTAAAAACCTATTTGTTACAATGATAAACTTACGAATATTTTCCTAATTTTACACAGATAGAATCAAGTGTGAGAATTCCCCAAAGACTTGTAGTTCAAACAACCTAGTATCCTATATACAAGTCGCATTCAATAAGAGATAAAACAGAAGACTGCTAGCCATGATGAGGATGGCATCTATGACAAATATGAATGATTTCAACTGTTTGTTAAATAAAGCATTTTAGAAACTATCTTCATCTCATATTGCCTTCCATTTAAATGTAGATTGCTTCCTCCAATAAAACTATAAATTACTGAAATCAAATAATAATCTAGATATATATTTAATAAGATATATAACAACAAACCCATACTTTAAATTTTACCACTTAGGGAAACATCTTATCAACATATGAAATGGCTTGTGAAATATTTGCTTAAAAATATAAAATATTTTTAAGCAAATATTTTAAATATGCGCTGAGATGACACAAACATTGCAATAATAACACTAAATCCAAACTATATAGCTACAAAGCAAATAATTTAATGTCATTAAGTACTGATAATCTCTCTAATTCCTAACTAAACTTTTTATTATAATGAAATTTTTTGTTCATATTTTTTATTATACACTATAAATATTTTAAAGAATAAATATTCAAGTATAATTGAATTCTAAAGATTTAGAACACTTTCTATTGGATAGTTTGTCACTGCTTACCAAGCTGTAAAATTATAGGATTAATTTAATATTAAAATATTGCTTTTTTTACAATGTGTTTTGAAACAGAAAAATCTATTTAATGATCAAATCTATAGAATAATAAATATTTTGAAATCGCAAAATGAATTAATCAAGTTTTAATTTATATAATTTATAAAAAAAAAGTAAAATTTTATTTATTTTAACACACACACAAAAACACACATATATTTATAATGAGAGACAGATAGAAATATTGGTGTAACTCCATACATCAAATGTATTCATGGAATATATAAGTTTGATTCTATGAAACTATTCCCAAAATATTATTGATGAATAATTAAGAAATTTTTTGCTACTATTTTTTATATATATTACCAAAGAAATAAAAAATAGTACATGTACACAAATATAATATTTCAACAATGTCCTGTTTTATCTTTGAAATATTTACATAAAATATTTAGAAAAATAAAAATATGAAAATTACAAAAATAAAAAAACAGAAAGATATTTTAAGTTTCATAAATAAAATTTGAGAGTTATAATACATTACATCATCCACAGCAACAGCTCTTTCAATAAAAGTTTGGGTATAAATATGACACAGCAAAAACCATTCGAGTATTAGATCTTCTCCAAACCAAGTAGCATATTGATCCATTGAAATATCACAACTTTATTGAAAAAATAATTAATTTATTTAATGAAATTTTATAATTTGAGTTCTGCCAAAATCTTTAACAATGATAAAATTATTTTAAAATTTATTTTTTTAGGAAGAATAATTAAAATTTACAAATACAGATACAAATCTGATATTAAATTTTAAAAAAATATTTGAATAAATTATTATATATAATAAAATTTATTTTTTCTATACTTATTGTTTTCACAGAAATCATAATCATTTTGCTTAGAATTATATATTTGTATATGAAATGCCATAGTTAGGTGATCAATTTTAAACTTTTCTTTGTAATTTAAACTTAGAAATTTTTTATATAAATTTTTATCCACATGTTCAATTAAATTTTTAATAATGGCTGTGAAATATCTGGTAATTTTAAGAAAATGAAATATCAAGTTAAAAGTAAAATATGAAAATAACGAAGATTAAAAAAAGAAAAATTTTCAGGGTAAAAAATTATAAAATGAGTAACAAATACATTGCAACATAAAAAAATAGGAAGAAAGTAATTTATTTATTAGGATGAAACAAAATCAGAATCTTTGAGTAAATAAAAATAGAGTTTCATAAAACAAATTTGAAAATTTATGAGTAAGTTATAAAAATTTATCATACATTTTACAAATTCTATCATACATTTAGTTAAAGTGAAAATTAATTAGTAGGTTCAGTTTGTTTATAGAGCAAGTTATTTTTTACACCTACAGTCATTAGACTGGGACCTATAGTTCAAAGAGGATTCTGAATCACAACAAAGAATTACATATGAGGTAAGAATTGAACCCTAGAACTGATGAAACAAAGGCCAGAACACTAATAATTCACTTTCCAGCTCAGCAAAATTAGAAGAAAGAATATTAATTAAGATATGGTCCATTATTCATCCATTAAAAACATTTAACTGTTATTGTCAGCAGTTGCTTTGATCAGTAATGGTTACCAGGCCTTAAGTAGCAAAATACACTAAATAGATGAAAAAATAAGCACAATTTTTAGTGAATATAAATTAACTCATATTCATTAACATTAGAAAGAAAATTACAGAAAAATTTAATAGCATGAGCCTATAACAGACAATCAAAGATTTTGCAAATTGTAAGCTATCAGGGCATGCTAATGAATTGCTTTAAAATATGATTATGATGTTTTAGAATTTTGACATTATACTCTATATAACTAAACAGCTTTATGAAAAATAATCTTTTTTAAATTTGATACACATTTATTAATTAATATATTAACAGCAAATTTATTATCTGGGAATATGATAAAAATCTTAAATACTTTTTTACTTTTTAAGAAATTAAAATGTGAAATTGTTATAAATACTTTGTAAATTTTTTTTTCTAATTTATTTTTTGGATAAAAAATAATTAAGAAAATAAAATTAGTAATTTTCTAAAGTATGCAGAAATAATATTGTTGAAGATATAAGCTCATTTTATAAATAATTGACAGTGTCAATACTATTTATAGCAAAATAAAAATTGTCTTTCAACTAAAATTGACTACTTCACTAACTTTTGAAACACTTGTCTCCATATTACACAATACAATTTTATTCTTACAGTTTATTCTAGCAAAATTTACTCAAATATTGAAATTAGAAAGGACTACATATGTTCCTCAAGTAATATTCTAAAATTAATAAATATGTAAAAAAAAACTACTAGTGTATCTATTTACATGAACACATATATTAACTGTGAAGTAAATAATCATATTTATAATAAATTTTAATTTGAAAAACAATAAAAATAAGCATCAAATACTAGGAAATATTACTGCAATTTATATTTCTTAAAATACTACATTTAAAAATATAAAAATCATACCACAATTATCAAAATAAAAATTTCAAAATTATTTACCTTGAGGAATTAATATCATTTGTCACATAATTAACTAAATTCCTAATATTGTGATACAATCGCAATACTTTTAAGGATTCTTTCGCACTCCTTTTATGCTTTGGATTTTGAATTATGTAAACAAGATGCATAATAATTGGTTTTATTATGTTAACAACCTGAAAATGAAACTATTGCTTTAAAATATAAGCAAAAAATTTTAAAGAAATTATTATTATTGCGAAATGAAGAGTTATAATTTGTTTTTACCAACAGCATATAAAATTATATTCATTTCTTACAAAATATTTTCGCAAATACTAAATTTACAATAGTGTGAGCAAAAAATACAAGTGCCTTAACTTTTTATTACTCATTTTTCCCCAATAGAAAATGCTGTGAATAATATACTTCAAATATATTTTTAATTAACAAAATTAATCTATACTGCAAAAATAAAAGTTATAAAAGCATTTTTAAGATCTTTTGAAGTGTAATCATGTGAAATTTATGAGTTAATTTATATGTAACTTTATACACATGAGAGTTAATTTGTTCAGGAGCTACAGTTTAATATTGATTTGAAATCAGAATAAACATTCATATCTGAAGCAGGGATCAAATAACAAATTACTTATCTGAGAGCTACAATGTGAATTATTCAATCATCTTAATTCTAAAATAGGGAAAAGGCCCTTATATAATTGTATAACATATGGAGAATGAAACTTGAATAAGGAAAAAAATATTCCACATCTTCTATGTATCTGATAGCAAATTTCTTACCTGATAAATACAAAAATTGAAATCAAAATATATTAATTCCAAGAAAAAAAATTATATAAGTCTCATATCTTTAATTATTATTTTAATCCTTCTTTACATAACTGAATATTATAGTTAAAATATTGTTAATAAGAAAAAATTTTGATATAGTATATCTTATATAAAAACTACATAATAAACAATTTTAAAAATTAAGAATTTAAATTTTTAATTCAGGATGCAGGTATTTATCAGTATGTTTACAATGCAATATATTCTTCTACTCTTGCAGTTTGATAAGAGATTTTTTTAATTTGCTTAGTCATTTTTAAGATCACAAAACACTAATAAAAACAGAAAAACAAAACAATTTAACAAAAGTACTAGAAAAAAATCATTCCTTGAGATTTCATTCAATTAAATACATATTATAAATGTATAAATAAAAAAAATCCACAGTATAAATTATAAGGAAGAAAAAAAAATTACTTCTGTAGCATGATTATTGAAAAGTTACATATAAGGTTACAAATATATAATTTATATGCTCTATTATTTAAATAAAATTTACATTAAACTTGAAAGTAACTCTTTTAGCAACAATTTTGAAGATTTTCTTAATTTGTTTTTAATAATTTAGACAAAAAATAAATTTTGAATCAACAAAAAAAGTTCACTATTAAATAGATTTTATAATTTACTAGAGTAAAAATTACATTAACAAAAATTACACATACAAAAATTATAAAATTACAGAAGTTATTAACCTAATAATAGAATCTATTAGGTTAATAACTTCTAAATACTTAAACTCATGATTGACAATTTAAACCATTTAAAAGAAAAAAAAAAAAAAAAAAAAAAAAACACATTAAAAAATATACAAGATAAACAAGAAAAAGTTCTTGCCATGTTTAATGACCCAAAAAAACATGATCAGCAGAAAGTGTAGCCTATTGTTAGTCCTTGAAATATCACCATCAGCACTTTCTGCCAACATGCCTAAAGTTGTGCAAACTTTTTGCAGTAAAACTGAGGGGCTTTAAAAGTAAAGAAGTCCGTGAATGGCTTGACACAAATCTGCTCTCATTGTTGAAGGATTTACCACAAAAATGATTGTCTAAGGAATAGAAAAGATGGTAATGCAAGATCAGGTGAGTAAACAAAATGGCACAAAGTCTCTCAACCAAAACACTGTATGGTATTCCCGGTCACCCATGAAAATTGGGGCCTTGCATTATTAGCCAAGAACAATACACTCCTGCGATTAAACATTAGTGGCTCCTTCTGCTGCAATGCCTGTTACACATATTCCAAATACAACGAGTACAGGTTCACAGTAACTGTTTAGCCTGTAGGAAGCAGCTCAAATTGACAACTAGTCCACCAGGCACAAAGCATAATCTAGTGTGGGTGCATAGGTGGTCGAGGGATGCGTGAGACAATATCCTGGGGGGACAACCAATGTTTGGAATGCTTGGGAGTGTCATACGGGGCATACTTTTTATCATTGACCCTTATTCAATTAAATATGGATGCGGGACAGTGGCGAGAAAGCAATGATAAACAGGATGTCACTCATTGGCCATGAACTTCCAACAGCGTGTGAGAATCACATCAGCTTGCACATCTTACCTAAACGGTGCAAATGAAGTTTATCCATTTTATCGGAAAGGTTAAATTGTCTGGCAAGTTCACCTTTAGTTTGACTACCACCTGCAGGGCTCTGTCATCCAAGGTCATCCACAGCAAGCTTTATCATAGAGATACAAATCTCTTGATCTAAATTTGTGAAACCAATGGCTTTCCATATATTCAGTCACAGTAATAATTAGTTTTTTTTTTTTTTGACACATCCATTTTCTACATTAGAGAGTTATGATTGATGAATATGTGCTTTAGACTTGCTTTAATAAAAGCTGATATTCTTTCTCTCAATCAGTATCTACCACGTCATACACTACTTTGCATATTTATTCTCACTTAATTTAATGACAATGCAGAAACAGTAAGAATTTTCTGGTTTATCTCATAAATAATTTCATAAATTTAGCCTATAATTTTATAGGTCAATAAAGAGTAAGTTAAAAATTTATCTAAACATACAAAAACAATTTTTTCAAATGCTTACATTTATGAAAAAGTTTTCTAGAAAAAGTATAAAATATGAAACAGATTTTTCATTTGTAACAAATCTTGTAAAATATTCTAAGTACATTTCTGAAGCTGTATATAGAGACTGGCTGTTTTAATTACTATGAAGAATATGTCAAACTATTTGTCATCAGTTAATTCGTTAAAATAACTTAATTTCACATATATAAAATTTTTTAATTATAAATTATCAATCATACATGTTTGTAAATAAAAAATAAAAAAACAATGGATGTCACACATCCAATTCAAAAAAGCACAGAAAATAAAGGAATCTTGCCAATATGACTATAAACTTTTCTACATTCCTTTATAATTGAAATTATTTAGAACTCTTAATATATGAAAATTTAACTGGAAATATTAACTGGAATATAGAAATTTTAACTTGAAAATTAACATTATTTTATAGTTTATGTTTTATTAAACACAATATAATTTTTAATATTTTTTTAATTCATGAATTAGTTAAAAATATAATTTTAATAAATAAATTGAGAAAAAGTTATACAAATTTCTTACTTTATTAATTAAATATTTTCTTCAGTAATTTTATAAGAGCTTTTAATTTTTTTTTTTTTTTTTTTTTTTTCAATTCCAACTGTTTCAATATACTGTGACTCAATTAAATTTTTTTTTTCACTGATATAAATTTTTTAATATGTTTCCCAACTTTATAAAATTGTAGGGAAAATAATTAAAATTTTAAAATAAGATCAATAAATCCCTTTTGTTCACAAGTTTTGATAACTTGCTTTATATTTCTTTCATCCATACTTTATTTTTCTTTTAAACATACTTTGAAAATTTTATGTATTCCAATTTTAATTTTATTTTTTAGTTTATTTATTTTACTTAATTAATGATTTGAAATCATATTTTTCTTTTGAGAATTAATTATAACATTCATTATATTAATAAAAATGCAGAACATTCAAATGTCTGTATAATATAAATGGAATTTTATGAAATAAAAAGACTTTAATAAAAATATAGAAAAATTTATTACTTGTAAAAATTATAAATTATTTAAAATATTTATTATACATACCACATGGTCAATTACACTGAATGTAATTCTGCAATAGCTGATTGACCAAGCTCTGAAATAGAAAATAAAAGTTTAATCAAAATACATAATAAAATCATAGACAAGCAAAGTGCTTTGCCATCATGTGTATAGATTACGAGAATGTGTTATACAATGACACATTCCTAATCGCAGGAATCTCTATAGACAATAAAATTTGATGATGACTATATTGAACAGTCAAATGTTTACATAGCTGTTTTAAAGGGCATGTGATCGGATTCCTTCAAAAGGCTTCCTTGGATAAAATATAAAAAAGCATCCAAGAAGAAACATAGAAACTAAAAATGGTTTCATCAATGAAAAAAAATTAATATGTCATATTATATATAGGTGGTCTCACGACAGACTTTTTTATATTTTCTTTCCCTGCGAGCACATAAACATTGCATTTCTTAAACTGATGAGATAGACATTTTTAACTAGTCATTGAGCAACCTTACCTTTCCAGAAGTTATATAAAATACTTTATTATATAAAGTAAAACTTTATATAATATTGTATTTTTTATATAAAATAATTTATGAGATTTTAAATAAATTTAGTACTGGTACTCACATGTAGTAATATATTATAAAATGAAATATTTGAAGAAATTTTAACACACAAAGATTCATTCACAGATATACTAGCTAATGTGTTAAATATGAAATATATATTTGTACATGAAAATGTCTTAAATAAGATAGTTAAGTATTTTATCAGTTTCAAAAAGAGATAATAAAGTAAATAATAAAAATAAATTACTTAAAATTTTTTATAGAAATCAAAAGAGAATTGAAAAATGTTTATCTCAAATGATCCACTTTTTTTAAATTAGGATAGAATTAAACATCTTTTGTTAAGTTTAATAAATTTAAATTTATAATTATATAATTGAAAAATAATATCATTACTTAACTTTCTGGGCTTATTAAGTTGATTAAAACTATTAAAATTAGTTTCATCCAATTAAAATATAAACAATACTATAGATGACAATTAACTATATATGTATAAGGGAGTTTTTAAATGCATTGAAAATGTCTCTAAAAAGAGGATTCATTTTTAATTTTTTAAATGTACAGAATTATTCATTATGTACGAGACATCTTTTAAAACTATAACAAAGAGATTGTTCTATGAGAAATGTTTATGAAATAATTTATTTCATTAATCCTTCTATACATATTTCATAGTTAAACAAATTATATTTTTTTTAAAAAAATGTAAAATTAGCTAATTAACTGTAATGAATCTGAAATTGACTCAAATTTGAGTCTGAAATAATTTGCAGAGCTGTGAAATAAATGCTCCTAGAGCTATATATAATGTATGCATAAATAATAAAAGGAAGCTTTAGAAAATTCTGTAAATGGAATTCAGAAGAAGGTGCACAAATATTATTCATATTATTTCATTTACAGTACTTATTGCATTTTTTACAAATGCAATAAAAACTATCACACATGAAAACAAATGATTTATGATATTTACATAAATTTTATGATCAATTTGGCAGAACAATATTCACATAATCATTTTAAAAATAACTTTTCTCTTTGAGTTTTGACTAAGAGTGAATGATGATTGATATGAATGATTTGATTTGTAAATTTTTATGCTCTGAAATGAAAAATACCTGAATAACAATGTGAATTAAAGCAAATCAAAACAAAGTAGATATGTTTACATAGTATAAAATTACAGAATGTTAAAATGTATACCACTTTATTTAATTTTTTTTAAACAAAATGATTTAACTTCAAAAATATTCCCAATAAAAAACTTAGAAACTATACAAATCCGAAGTCAATATGATTTACTTTCAAATGTTAAAGATGTACTTCCATGGTTTTCTTTTAATGTATTTTAAAATTTCCTATAGAAGCAGCATGTTCCTTTTTAATGAAATATTAGAGTTTTGTACCTCTAGAACTTATTTTACCACAAAAGTTTCCTATTTTTTATAAAAATTTTTAAAAAACACCCATGAATCAGATTTAATTATTCTCATTTGTTATCAATAATTAAATCCTATCAAAGATTTAATTTTTCTTAAATTCCATTTACTTCATATATTTACTTTCATGAAAACAAATCTGTACTTTTATCACTTCTGTACGTATTTTCTAATAAAAATGTATTTTCGATGTAAAAATAAATAGCTAAAATATTTCTTGAAAGAATACTAAAAAAAATGTATGAAAAAATATTTATTACATTAAATTAAGAATAAATTCTGAAGGGGCGAAAAAAACCAATTGCATCATAAAAGAAGAAGTGCAATTTTTAACAAGGGAAAGAGGCATTAGATAAAATAATATTATGCATGGTATTTTAGATAAATGTAATTCAAATTGATAAAACATGACACGTAAAAATTGAGGAGAAATTTATTTATTATGTAGATATTGTTTGATGAGAAAAATAAGTTTGAAGACTTAAAATAGATTGAACAAATTCATGCAGAAAATTAATAATCGCATTAATGTTTAACAGAGTGACAAGGTAATAATATTTCAATTTAAAATTATAAACAGATAATATTCCTATATATAATAAGCAGATTAAGTGATAAAAAAGTTTCAAATTTTTACATGCAGCCTCCACGACTTAGCTGGTTTTTTCAACTATAATCAGTTTTGTTCAATTATGCTCAAGAACGAATTTGGTTCTTTGAAGAATATTACAGTTGCTATTGGCTATTCACTTTTTATCTTGACCTGAACTGTTTCATTTTGAAAATATTCAAGTTTGTA
The DNA here is from genome assembly GCA_026290005.1 of Latrodectus geometricus. Lineage (NCBI taxonomy): Eukaryota > Metazoa > Arthropoda > Arachnida > Araneae > Theridiidae > Latrodectus > Latrodectus geometricus. Next base: position 22,412 of record JAPDSC010108783.1, read on the forward strand.
TAGTGTCATGTGGAAACAAAAGGGTATAAGTTATACAACAGATTGTAAACTGAAAGTTATAGAGAAGGCAAATAAAAAAGTTGAGACAAATTTTAATGCAAGGTGAAAAACAAAGCATGCACAGTTCGTAAGAAAAGATGTATTCAATACGCATTTTGGAAATAATCCATTTCTTTCACTTAGCTATTAATGAAAAAAATATATTTTATTCTTAAAATATGTTTAAACTTGTTTTAAATTTTTTTAAAAACTAAGAATCGATGTTTTACAAGAATCTCTCTTCTTAGAATTATCACTCTTGATCATTAATCTGGGACTTTAATCTCAGTTCATCATATTTTGTAATGAGGTGGATACAAATAAGATACAAAGAAATGTTTTTCATGTTTTCCTTTACAATTTATAATATTTTTAATCATACTGTGATACATATTTTATGTGACACCATATTATTAGCAGTATATATTTTCGAATAGTGACTAAAAAGATTTACATTGGTTATGCGATACTTTTTTCTTCAACTAAAATAAATAAATTAATTAAATTAAAAAAAGGTCTTGTAGATGATACACAGCTGCAGATTTTATACTAGAAAATATGATAAATGAATCAAGAAATATATTAACTGTTTGTTGTATTCAAATGCCATTATATTATCATCTTAATAATAATCAACTAAATCTTGATGAAATATATAAATATATTAACAACAATTCTATAAACATTATCAATTAAGCAAAATAATTTTAAAAAAAAATCTATTTTATAAATACATGTAGAAACACAATTTTTGATAGCATTAATCCGTTAATGCAAGTTCAATTTTCAAAATGTAAAATCAAATAATAATCATAAAATAAATAAAATTTTATGAATTTGAAATTCCATAAATCAAAATGTAATAGGATCGCTGTAGATTTAATTTCAAAAAGTAAATAACAAAATTTTAAAAAAAGCTATATAACTATTAAAATTGAAAAATATCGATGCTTTGTAAGAAAATTATGGTAATCCTGAAAAACTATTTCAAATAGTTTTAAAAATTCATTTTTCTTACTAAGTCAATAAATTTACAAATCTCTTAATAATGTGAGCTTTGTGAAAGGTATGAATCTTATTGAATGTATTTCAGACAAAGTAATTGAGTAAGTTCTTATAAAATATCCTTAGCTCTCGAGAAGCAGCTAAGGATATGTGCTTTTTGAGACAAGTATATAATAATAGTGACACCTAAAACTTTCCAAAATTAGCAACAGAATTTACAGCAGAAATTTAGATGGAAAATTATAACTAAAGAAATAATAAAGCAACAAGATAAAAACAGTGAACTTCATATAATGTATATTAAAATACTAGACTAGCAACATATTTCTTTGTAAATTATTTTTGATCAAATGAAGTGAATGAAAATTATCCTTGATTTTTAAATAAAATATATAACTTTTTTTCATTTTTAGCGCTATGGCTTTAATCTTCTAGAAAACTATTGCATAGATTTTTTAATTTCATTGGTTATATTCAATCATAACACTTTTTTAAAAAGATAACATTAGAATTTCTTATTTACATATTTTTAAATTTACAAAATACTTATTATGAAAACATCTTGTTGTGCCAAAAATTTTTAACAAGAAAAGTCTTAGTAAGTTTAATAAGAAAAACATTCCTACCTATAGTGAGGTTAGTAATAATCACATAAACCTATGATTTTTTACCAATATTTTAGTAGTTTATCAAAGACTTGGTGGTCTCAATTCCAAATTATTGAAAAGTTGATATTTCAACAAATTAGTACAGGCCTGAAAACATCTGTCCTCATTTAGTTGAGTCAACTCATGCTAAATCCAGATATTAAACTCGGATGCCAAGTTTATGAGGTACATAATTTGCCTAATAGACATAACATTATTGTCAAACTTTTTAGATAGCTCTAGAGTGATTAAATACTGATTTTCTTCGACAAGTTTCTGTAGACAAACCTCATCAACATCAGTAAGCCTGCTTCTTGAATGTCATAATATTTGTTTTAGAATTTTCGGCATAAACATTCATACAGTTTCATATGATACAACAGTAGTACTTAAAACTGTACATATGATTTGGTCATACTGTTACTGACTTTTTCAACACAACTGGAAGTAAATCATAGTTGTACTCTGGTAGCATGATAATTCCATTTCAGACACATTGTACTTAATGATAACAATATACTTTTACAGATTTCACAACACAGTGTTCTAAATTTAGTCTCTTTCTTATAAATGCCAAAAATCATCTGATAAAAAATTATCGAACAGGTCAAAGTAAACTGTTTGCACACACAATATTAATGATGGTGGAAAACTTTCATTATAACTGGATATAATCAGATAATTTGAATATTTCTAGTTGTAAATAAATATTAAATTTTTCAACTATTCTAAATAAAAATTAAAAGATCCCTAACATATATTGTGCAAATTTCAAAGAAAAAAGAAATCAAAAGATAAAAATATTACAACATTAACAACAAGAAAATATTATAACCTTGTGAATATATCATCAAGAATAATTTGATTCCTTAAGTAAATGTGTGTTATTTCCTTCAATGCATCTATAATTTTTTCAATATTTTGATTTTCATCCTGAAAATAAAGATTAAATATTTAGTTTTCAAATAAAACATGAAAGGCATTATTGAATACTATGTATTGATAAATACATATCATCATTTCATTTGTAGTACACAGCACAACATTATACAGCACTTATTTTTACAAATCTATAATTTACAAACACTCACACTTTTATGAACTAGGTGCTAGTCCCTACCCTGACACCTTAGATACAATGATAATTTTAATTCCCATTTAAAATCTAAAATTTTGAAAAATCTCTTTTTTGTTACCTTTTCTTTCAGAAAAATAATTTTCTTTTCCTTTTTATGATCTGATATTTTAAAATGTTTTATTTAATTTATTTTTACAACCAGAAAACTTGAATCGTTTTTAAAAAAAATAAATCAATGTGTGCAGGTATTCCAATCATTGTAGGAACAGACATTTTACAGAAAAAGAACTTGGTGTCAAATTAGAGAGACTCCTATCTTCCTTGTACATAAAAACACAGAAAGGGTAAAAAATTTTCTTCTCTCTCTGTATGTGAGAACATAGAAAGGGAAAAAAATCTCCAAACAAGTTTGAGTTCTGTACTTGATTTCATTTCATTTAAACAATTCAATTTTTAAAGCTTCATTTTTGAGAGGGTGATTGAGTCGGTCTATTGGGAAATGACACAGGTGAAAAAACAATAGTGTTTATGAGTTGAAATAAAAAAGAAAATTCTAAAAAAAGTACACCAAAAATGTTAAATAAGAAAAAATTACCAAAAACACATGGAATTCCTAAGAATACTCTTTTGACAATTTTAAAATTCAGAAAAATTCCTTGAAAAAGGTAACAGAAGTACTCCCTCATGAAAATATTGTAGAGAAGGAAAGCATCCTCTAAACTGAATAAAGTTTTGATAGCTGAGAAACAAAAATGAGAGGAATGAACATTCCTGATGATGGTAATGTCATTAAAGAGAAATCCAATTGCTTTGCTATGAAGCTGAATAACAGATTTCAAAACATCAGACAGTTGGTTCCAAAAATTTAAAACCAGACACAGTTTGAGCTTTAGAAAATTATGTAGTGAAAGTGGGTGTTGGGTTTTGTGGCGCAAGGTCCAAAAAGGACAAGCTGCGTAGTGAAAGTGGAACTGTGAATAAAATTTCAGAAATTAAATGGAAAGAAGAATAATGAAATTGCTACTTTCTGATGACTAGAAGGATATTTTCAATACAGATTTTACCTGAAAGAACACTTAGTTTTAAATGCGATAAATGTAATAGTGGTAAAAATGCGAAGCATAGAATTAGTGTTGTTTGTAGTCAATATAAATGGAATAGGAAGAATGGCTCTGCTCTTCATAGAAAAATATTTAATGCCTAGATGTTTCAAAAATATTCAAAGCTAACTAAAGCTTGATTAACTGGGAGCATTTATGGAAATTAATGACAGACTTAAATTGACAATTTATATCGGATAATGAAAAAGTTCTTCTAATTGTAGATAACTGCTTTACTCACCTTGAAATCCCAGAATCTTGATTTCGTGTGGAGTTTTTCTAGCCTAATGTAACTTTTGTCTTACAACTCATGGATCAGGGTACAGTCAACAGCTTCAACAGAAAATATTGTAAGATACTTTTGCAAAGGGAGATTATGGAGTTGGAGTTCCTTATGAAATAAGACTATCTAGGAGCAATTCCTTATTCAATTAATGCAAGCTTTATTAAAGAAACCACCATAGATAAAGAAAGTCAAGCTTATGACTTGATTACAAGCTAAACTTAAGACTTGATCAAAGATAAGTCATTCATGCATGAACTCCGACAAAGAATCCCTTTGCAGACTGAAATTTCTTTCAAGGATTTTTTTAATATAGACTCACATATGATATGTATTGAAGAAATATTGAAAGAATTATTGAGCTTATAATGAATGAGAACAAAAAGAGCTTTCAGATACTGAACAAGAAAATGATGTTGTACAAGGATCGTCAACAAAACGAGCAGTTGAATGGTTAACAAAATTAAAAACTATGCAAATGTGCATATTTTTCAATGCATTACCAGTTAGAACATTTAAGGCAATGTCATTGAACAAACTGCCAGATATTCTCCACAAATACCCTTATAATCTACTTAATGATTTCTCTTGCTGGATGAGTAAAACAGACTTTTGATCTTAGGGATAATATCAGTTAGGATAGAAGGTACAAGAACTATGACATTATGTTTCAAAACTATATGCATTTTATTTTTAAAGTTCATTGGTCTTGTCATTTTTGAATTGCATCAAATATTAGTGAAATACCATAGAGTTTGTATTTAACCCTTTAAATAGTTTGTTTGTATTGTGGAGCGGCTACTGATAATTGCCCACATCTGGTTTGCCAGTACAGTAAACATGCATCGATATAGTACCGCGCTTCG
>JAPDSC010108786.1:0-12397 GCA_026290005.1 Latrodectus geometricus
TCTAATAATGTGGAATTGTAGTCGAATAGTAGTAAATCTAATAAATGGGGAATTGTACTCGAATATAAAATAATCTAATAATGTGGAATTGTAGTCGAATTGTAATAAATCTAATAAAAAATTTTCTTTCTTATAAATTTGCCTTTCAAATTTGATGAAAAAATGAGAAAATAATTACACTCAAAATATTTATTAGTTAATAAGTATGCAATATTTCTTGTAATACAAACATATTTTTCAATTTGAAGCAATAAAAACTCATTGCCTTCACATCTGTTTGAAGTATATTGATTTGTATAAGAGAAGCTGAGAAACAATTTGACTTTCACAGAATTTGTCTCATATTCTAATGGTTGCCTATGGATTTTCTACAATATGAAACTTTCCTATGTGCATTGGAGCCATGGATGGAAAACTTATTAAAATTTTGCCTCCTCCTGGTTCCACATACTATAACTATAAAGGGGAGTTCAGTATTATTATTCTTGTTTTGTTTATGTGTGCTCTAGTTAATTATAATTTTTTGTATGTTGAGATTGGAACCAATGGCAGGATAAGTGATGGAGGAGTTTGGAATAAAAGCAAATTAAAATTTGCTTTAGAAAATAATATCCTCAATATACCTGTGGCTGAACGTTTACCTGGTACTAGTGACTTTGTAGCTTTGTAATAGTAGTTGATGGTGCCTTCCCCCTCTATATGTTTATTCTATGAAGCCTTATCCTGGTAGAGGTCTTGACGATCGAAAACGAATCTTTAATTATCGATTATCTAGAGCAAGGAGAGTTTCAGAAAATGTTTTTGGCTTAGTTGCTTCAGAACTAAATCCTGCCATCGCCAACGAAAGCCCAAAAATATGTTTTTACTTCTGTTGTTGTTACTAATGACACTTGGCAACGCCAGGCCCACCCGTCAAAGACTAGACGAATGAAGTCAGAGAGAGAGAGAGCGTCTTCCGTTTTTGAATAGAGTATCCTCATACGAAGGTTGAAGTACGACTTTTGGCTCATAGATGGCAGCATCATCTGAAGCTTCCAACATATTTTATATGGCCCAGTCATCAATAATGAGCACGACGGATTTTCGGCTAAGTCAGGATTCGAACTCACCACCTTTTGGTAATGGGAACGACGCCCTAACCAACCAGTCCACCGCGGCCCCAGTTTTTACTTCTTGCTGCCTTCATAACTTAGTAAAAAAAAAAAAGTCTTTGTAAGTGAAGATGTAACTGAGGTAGCAGCAAGCAGTATATTATTGCCTCTGCGGTGAAGTGCCACTCGTGGAGCAGCAATTGCAAAACAAATTCGGAAAAAGTTTTGTGATTATTTCAAAGGTGTTGGTGTTGTACCATGGCAGTATAAAGTATTTGATTTACATTAATTTTTGTTTACCATGAATAAAGAAAAATTTAATAGTTTTTAATTTTGTTAATTACTTGTACTTATAGATTTTCCATATAAAATATAATTCATTTATCTGTTTTATTGTATAATTGTTTTCTTATGGTTAAAAATATTACTTTACAATTTAAAACTGCTTTTTATTTAAAAAAAAACTTATCTAAATATAAGCATGTTTATTTTATAACTATTTCAATCTAAAATCTAAACAATGATTCTTAACTCACAATGTGCTAATTAGTGTGAGTTTATTTTTAATTTAATATCTAGATCTCTACAGTAATATCAAGAAAAAAATTAAAATTGGGAGTTAAAAATATAGTGTCAATTTGTGCTGTTCATTATTAAACTTAAATTACAATATGTTAATAGTCATACTTTATTATTTTATACTTAATATTTTGTTGAAAACATTTCACAACTATAGGAAATTTTGAGACACCTAATTAAATTCTAAATTTTAAGTCACAAGAGAAAAAAATTGCAGAATGTATAATATTGTGATAGAAAAAAGCTTTGTCTTCTCAATATTACTAATGAAATCTAAAAAATTGGGTTTCTAAATGATTAAATTTCATTTTTAGTTGGTGGTATCTCAATTAAAATGTCATAATTTTAGACAAAAAAAAAAAAAAAAAAAAAAAAAAGTAATAAATATCTATAATTTTTAATTTTTTTACAACTATACTTTATTTTGCTGCATATAATGAATAAAAATTGTTCTGCACCCTAGAAATTTTCGAATGAGAAAACATTCTTCTTCTAAAAGTATTTTCTCATTGACAAGATAAACAAAATACTGTAATGAAACTTGGATTCTGTCTCAAGATGCAACAAATTTTTAAGATTTACATGAAAAAAATCAATTATATTCAGGAAATTAAAATTATTTACAGCAAAACTAACGCATAGGTACCATACATACCAAAATAAAAACTTTGAAAAATAAAATCAGTACATGAAATTCAACGAAAATGACATAAAAGAAACATAAAATTAATATAATGAAAACAGAAGTATAGTTAGCCGCTCAACCTGTCTAGTGGTTAGCGTAACTGACTACGGATGGGAAGGACCTGGGTTCGAATCCCGGCTCGGGCATGGATGCACTTTCTCTCTCTGTGTTTCTTGTCCTTTCCTTGTATGAATGGAGTATGGATGGTTGCCTACCCTATAAACGGGTTCCTATGGCATGTGTGTACTGAGGAAGTCGGACTCCACACCCAATTGCGGTTCAGTTGAAAAAAAAGTGGAGCAGCGCACCCATCCTGCCAGTCTGGCTGGCATTCGACAAAAAAAAAAAAAAAAAAAAAAAAAAAAAAAAAAAAAAAAAAAAAGTACAGTTTATATTCAATATTCCATATGGTATATTGAAGTCCAAATTAAAAAAATTACTTATGACTAAAGTTTCAATTTAAATGTGCAAATGTAAGTTTAACACATAAAACTGTATACATTATAAAATTTAAGCAAATTAAAATAATTTTTGCATTAAAAAATTATTTCATGTATTGATTAACAAAAAAAAAGTCAATAGTGTTTGTTAATTTAGTAAATTTAATTAAAATTAAACTCTTCTCATTTACATTACTGATTGATGAAAAAAGCATTTGCTAAATAAATAAAATACTTCTTTTTAACTAGCCATTAAATTCATTTAGAGTTTCAGCTATAACACACTGAAAAAGTAAATAAAGGCAAAAACGCTTTTATTCGCTTCCCTTACAAATTTTTTTGGAAAAAAAATTGCAAAAAAGCATCATTTTTTATTATTATTAAATACAAGGAAACAAAACAAAATATCTAGGTGAATTTTTAATTTTTTACAGGTGAAAGCATGTTTTAATATTAGTTAAATGAGAAAAAAAGTTAAATATTAGTCTTCGTATGATAGTTTTTGAAACAAGGGACAACATAAAGTGATACCTGACATTCCGTACGCTGGTATCTGGTCTCTTTTATTACGGCATCATCGCCATTATTTTACTTTTTTTCCACGCAACTATCCTCCTTTGTATATTACTAATCCACAAGCCGTAGTATACTATACCATAGAGAAACACGTGACCAATCCCACCAAAAGAGCCGCGAAATTTTTTCAATGAAACTTGGCAAACTGTCAGTTAAAGCTGAATATTTCCTCCAGGCCGAGTTGTTGTTGCTGTAGTGTGCCAGCCAGGTTGGCAATATGGGGTGCACTGCTCCACTTTTCCAACTGAACCATATTTGGTGTGGAGTCCGACTTCCACAGTATACACATGCTATAGGTACCCGTTTATAGGGTAGGCAACCATTCACACGCAAAGAAAGGACAAAGACAAGAAAGAGAGAGAGAGAAAGTACATCCATGCCCGAGCCAGGATTCGAACCCAGGTCCCACCCATCTGTAGTCAGGTACGCTAACCACTAGACAAGCTGAGCGGCTCCAGGCCGAGTAAAAATGTGATAAAACAAATCATACTGACAAATACTGGTTCACCCGAGTTTTCTCGGGATAATAATTAACTGCAATGTATGCGAACCCGAGATAACTCGGGATAATCAGGCAAGCAGTTAATCTTCATCAAATGAATTTATTAAGTTAATTATTTCTAACTGTATAGCATTTTTTTTGTTTGTTTTTTATTCCAGCAATTCTGCTGTCAACATACTGCCCAAAATTTTCTTCAACAGTAGAACTGTTTCCGCTTAAATTTTTCAAACAATCAACCGCACTTTCATAGAGTTAGTTCATCGTCACCTCTCTTTTGACAGGTTTCCTTTGCTTCAACTTAGATATTGACACGGATTCACTGCAAAGACTTCTCACGGTGTCAGTTAACTCCTATCAAAAAACAAGTAAAAAAGAAATGGAAAAAGTTTACTTAAACTCTATGTACATGCTAAGAATTATAATTTCTGTTAAACATAAATGAAAGTGCAATAAATTTATTTTACTTAATGTTAAGAATTATAATGCAACATGTAACATCTGTTAACCCTTCTTTGCATAATGGTGGAAATTTCCATCATAACCTATAATGCCCAAAAATTATATAAAAGAACAAGTTCACTTTAAGTTGATCGTGTTTGAATACCTTTTTAATGTCCATAGCAAAAAAAGAAACATAGCTGTCAAAAATAAACAAGTATCATTATCAGTGCTTAAAGTTGTCTCATTCCGCTGTTTGTTGTAGTTGCAATAAACGTATGATTTCGTTTATAATTTTGTTTTATTATATTAGAGTTTCTATTGCTAAAAAATTGAAAATGAGTGAAATAAAGGTTTGTAACACGTGTTTCTGTTATTTTCCTCTTTTATTTCTATTTAGTACTAAGCTAATGATCTAACTTTGGATGATGGAAATTTTTAGCATATTGTTTTTTGCTAAATTTATACTACAAATATATATTAAGATTTTTTTAACCATTTTTCCTTTAATTTTGAACATGAATTATATCAACTTGATTTATTTCACCAATAAAGAAAAAATCATGCAAAGAAGGGTTAAATTTAAATGAATTTAGTTTACTTCGTTTGAATTATATACAAACATGTTAGTTTTTAAAGCACAAAATTTGACTAACACTATCATTCAAACTTAACTTTTTTAACCAAGAGAATACTTTTTCAAATAAAAAGCTTTTTATTTATTTAAATTATAAAAGTAAGTATAGAAGCAGTATTGTGGAAAAATTATTTTAAAGAATGAGAAAACAATAAATTCTAATAAAAGCTTTACTTCAATTTCACAACCTGGAATTTCAATATTGCTTATGCTACACGTAGGCATAAAAAAATTATTCAAAAATGAGAGTCCTTGATAATGTGTTGTTGGTTATCCCCTTGGTGCAGGAAATCCCACACCAGGTCCACAAGATCTGGCATAGGGTAGTATGCAGCTTGTTTTTTGGAAGAGGAACCACAAGGGCAGAAGACTGACTTGACCTCTGAACACACATGTCATAGGTACCCGTTTATAGGTTTATATGATGTTTATAGGATATGAATGGTTTATAGGGTAGGCAACCATTCATACAAGGAAAGGACAAAGACAAGATAGAGAGAGGGAAAGTACATCCATGCCCGAACTGGGATTCGAACCCAAGCCTCTCTATCCGCAGTCAGGCATGCTAACCACTACACAGAGTCGGCGGCTGTCGATAATGTTCCCACAAGGACTGGGAACAAGCCTCGGCAAATCCACTCATCTTTTCATATTTTTTTTTTTTTTTTTTTTTTTTTTTTTTTTTTTTTTTTTTTTTTTTGAAATATGTTCATAAATTTTTTCATAAGCATTTCTGGAAATAGAGGAAAAATTAAACTAAACAAAAATTTAAATAACAAAATGCTCATAACTAGAAATTAACACATGGAATATTTTAGCTAATGCAATAAAATTGTATTACATTGAATATAATAGAATTTAAAAAAACAAATAATGACAAAAAAAAACTTTGAAGTAAATCAAATCTACTAACCACCAATTCTTAACAAGCAATAGAAATTGTTTTAAAATTTTTCGCTCCACGTCAGATGCAAATACAACAGAAGTTCATACGTAGCATTATAAAAAGGATCATAATATAGCAAAATAAATTGTGATTCCTACTTATAATGGGGACTACAATATTGTACGATTTTAGATTAAATTTTGATATGGATTATTTTAAACTATGTGTAAAGTTATTTATCTTAGAATTTATTAAAAATTTCATAAAATAAATAACATTATCAAGACCTAAAACAAAACTGGTATTTTGAAAACATATTTATAGTTTTAATAAAATAAAGAGATCACTCATACGAGACAGGTGAAAATTCTTACCTCATGCAAACATATCTTCCTAACGATGATATTTCAGATTAATTCGAACGATATTTCATCATACGTCCTTTGTTTTAATTTGGTTAATTTATATTGGGAATCGGAAATATCCCATATATGAGGCTTTACTCTTATGATTTCAATGAAATCTATCTCCATTTCTTTCGTCTATTCAACATAGATATTTACCATTTTGAAATGGTATGAATATTTATCACATGCACTCATTAACAATAATGAAAACAGGTTATTTTTCGCATCTTATTATTTCCACTTGGCGAAAATAAAACAAGGCTCAGATTTACTGTATGGTCGCTCTTGGCGCGATTTTCCAAAGTTAGCGATAAATAACATTTTTTGGCAACACAACCAATTCTGACCAATCACAGATGAGGGATTCCGATTAATGAAAAATTGGGGATTCTGACAAAATGGGAACCGACCAATGAAAAGTGGAATATTCTGTTTATTTTCAGACCTCGCTTGTGCAAATTGGCGATATTGGCGAGATCTTTGGCCAATTTTTTGAAAAAATCGCCAAGAGTGACCGGACATTTTTACCTAAAACAAATTTTTACCTAAAACAAAACCAGTTCCGTTAATTATCTATTGGCGATACGAATTGCTCGAGTTGCTGCTGCATGCACACAAAAATTGCTCATTTTCGGCAACTCATAAAGACAATCTCATTCATTTGGCATAAAACTTGGCGAAAACTTGGCAATGATCAAATTTCAAATGCGCAACTGTAAAAATATATCTCAAATATCATTGGACGATGCGTCCAAATTGCCCAAAATCGAGCTGTGACGTCACGTAATGTTAAATTTATGATAATTGCTCAAACTGAAATATCGGCAACTCTAATGTAATAGGAGCTTTGGGGATAAAAGTGATATGAGATACTAATAGGGAAAAGATGATTTGACTTATTTTTCTACCACTAAGACATGCAAAGAGATAATTTACAATCATGTCTCCAATAGTAAATAACTTTTCATTTTAGCAGGAATAGGCAGACGTTCAATACCTTCTGGTAACCTTCCAAATTGATTCATAGCACGTCGAATAACACATCGACATAAATTTCTAAGAGATCGTAGATTATTTGAACAATCCCCGAATTCTTGTTTGAAGTTCGAACGGAAAAGATCTACATTTCCTTGCATTCTAATCGGAGCTAACAAACCCAAAGTACACGTGATCTCCTGGCTTGTGATGTAGGGGTCGGGCAACGCTCTCCACAGCTGCCTGACGGCAGACAGCATTTCATATCTGTAAACAGAATCCTGTTCATCAAGTACTCTATACATCATCAGAATTAAATAAAGCCTCTTCCGGGAAAACATTCCCATGGGGTTACGATGAGTACTTCGCAATCTAAAATAAATAAACCGGTATTAAAAATAATTAGTGAACATCTTGCTCACACAAAAATATATAAGTAAATAAGCAAAAATAGATAATTCAGAAAAACAACTCTTCTAGAAGTTTATTGTTTAGGAAAAAGCATTGTATAGAACCTAGAACCAACTGCTTCAACAATCTCGTATTAAGATACAACATTTCACAATTAATAGTTTTTAAAAAATATTATTGGTAAGATGGGGTATAAAACCTATGCTTCAAGATTTCATAAATAAAAACGAAAATATAGTAAGAAGTATGCAAAAAAATAAGGTATGTTAAGTACAAATAATATGCTTCAGTGCAACCAGAACGTAATGGGTACTCTGACAGTTATAACCTTTTGATGGAATCAACTTTGCTTTTATTGTTAATTTTATAGTATTATGTAGTATAACTTTTATCATATGTAACAATGAATCATTTTTTTATTTGTTCTATATTTTTCTATTTCTACCCAATGTCCAACAAACGAATGGACGTTGTTTAATAAGGATATTGTGAATACTATTTGTAAATTATTTTTCCCAAATGTATTTGTGAAATAAAGGCCTTCTGAAATTTAAACCTTTTGTCTTCTGGTTAATTGATTTTTTTTTTATTACATTAAGGCAGTTTGAATTCTCATGCTGATCAACATCACCAGACAAACTCCAAATTACATATTTATGTGGTTTTATTTTATAAATATGCATAATAATCTAGTATGGAATACTGTCCGAATTTTTACTTAGTAAGAATTCTATGTTTAATGGGTGAGTTTGATAAAAGTTTTAAAAGTTATCCACTGGTTTTACCTAAACTTAAAGGTCCCAAATGATAAAGTTGAGACTTTTTAATTTCCTACTACTAATAAAGTAGAAGTATAAATTTTCGAAGCTACTTTTTAAAATACTTCCTCAGATTTACGGCAGGGGATTTGGTTATTATTACTAAAACTAAACTATTTGTGAAACAATATCATTTCGCATTTGGGTGATCATTAGATTTTGATTCAAGAAATTTATAATTGTGAGTTGAAATTTCTAACTTTTCATTAATTGAGATTACAGATTTTTTAATTTTTATTATTCTTTTGTTTCTTAATTTTTTGGAAGCCTCTTCTTTACCAATAACAATGGTGTTCAGTATTTATAAACAAGCGCATTTTCTCACTTTTCAAGCACGAGGTGAACTTTTAGGCTTAGCAATGCAAGCATGTTTTTGCAGGGTACTAACCCTGCAAATAGTTCCTGTTAATTAAACAATCCTGGATTTCCAAACATATCATTGTTATCACTTATTATATCAGGTTGGGGAAAAAGTAATCCATTATTTTTTCGGTAGACGTCTGTAGTGATCGATATCTCGTGAGGTATCTATCAAACACTTTCAGATTTATGCTCATTGGAAAGGTGACATTTGACACTAAAATCTCCTCTTGCGGTTTTTTGTTTGATTAATTCAGTTACGAGTACAAGGTTTTAAAAATGGAAGACAACAAACAGAAAACTCCATACATTTTCCTTTTTTTCATTTTAACGGCGAAAAAGATAGCCGGGTGGCTAAAATTGTGAAAGGTGTTTATCGTCCTATAGAAGACTGTAACAACCAGTTACGTACAATTTTTGTTTTGTCGATTCCGTTCGGTATTTTTGATGTTAGAGATGCACCTCGCATATGGATACAGCATCGTCGAAAATGTCTATAAAATATCAAAAATGATCGAAGTTAACCGCATGTCAGCAGTCGTAACGCGCAAGACCTAAAAATCTACATGAAATCTGTTTTAAACATTTTTAACAAAAGTGAATCCAAAAGAAGTTACTGACATTCACGTAAAAATAATGGATTTCTTTTTCCCCAACCTAATATTTTTGTGCTCGAACTAAAAACATTTAATTCAAATTTGAAATCATTAACAATATCATTTTGACTATTTTACAATGCTTAGTTAAAGAAATATTTAGCTTAACTTTGAGAGTGTTATTTATGTGAGAGGTGTTAGGCTTACCACTAGGGTTAGTAGAATCAATGTTTACACAACTATTTTGCTTTTATGAAACCATTATAAAAACCAGAATTAATAGCATAAGAATTTATAACACTAGTATTTTCAAAAAATTACTACCATACACATTTGCAGTAGAATTATTTAGCATAATTGCATTAGAAATATTTGCATTGAGATTAAATAACGAAATATTACAATTAGATATAGTTACGTTATTTAATATTTTATTTCCAGCTATGTAGAATTTAATGTTAGAGGCTAGAATAATGCAATTTTTCAAGAAAGGAAATGCATTCACCTATATTTGTCAATAGACTATAGTAAATAAAAAAGAAAACCAAGAAAAAAACAATATAGTTGTTTCTAAGAATCTGAAAGAAATCAATCTTTCTTAATTATTTGAATGCGTGATTTAAAATGAAAAGTATTTGCAAAACAATGCTTTTCATTTTGAATATTTTTCAAATGAAAAGGATTCTCCAAAATTACTTGAATACCAGAAAAGTGATCAAGAACTATTTACGTTTACAAAAGGTAAGAATTTCCTTATAACACTCATTTACAATGAGATGAACATTGAAAAATTAATAAAAAAACAGTCATTAGAGATGAAATATAAATTATATATATATATATATATATATATATATATGTGAAAAATATGAGAATATGTAAAATTATGGTTGCATCCACTAAACTTTTGTGGAAATTCTGCCAATGCTTTTAATTTATATGCTTTTGTTCGAAAATAAAGTTAACTTATGATAAATTTTTATAATAATGGCATAAATAAAAAGTCTAGAAAAAAACTGAAAGTAATTTTATTTCAATAAAAAAATAACACCAAAGCGAATAAAACTTATTATTCCTATATGTCGATATATTTGTATGTATACGTGATGTAATGTGTTTATTTACCAGAAATAATGAATTTTACTTTTGTAAATACGTTTTATAAATAATGTTCAACTTTTATTATAATAAAATGTTAAAAATATTTTCAAAATTTTAAATATTCTAATATTGTGTTCAAATATTTTTTTAATTAAAATTAACATTTATAAACTTATATATGTACGCATTTTGTAATTTTTTAAATTTAATTTTTTTAATAAATAACGTTTTTAATAGTAAACAATAAGAATATTAATCATATTTAAACATTATAACTTTTAAAAAGGAGTAATCTTAATTGCTGAATTAGTTTAAAACTTTAATGAAAGTGAATATAAAGCAAAAATTTGCGAATGTTTCACACACATGTAACAATAAATAACAAATCTTAAATTCAAAAACGAAATCTATTTATTGACTATTTCTTTAAATATTTACTAAAATGTTAATATTTTCATTGAGGATGTGATTTTAGAAGTTGTGAAGGTTGTGATATCAATGAGTAAACCACACATTTTGATTACATCACTGTGATTACGGATTGACAGAACGAAAGGGCCTTCCTATTATACTCTGTTGTACTATAAAAGTTTAAATTACACCATGATTATATATTTGAAGTTTGCTCTGTTGTGAAAATGGAAAATGATTTTGTAAATTTTATTGCAGTTTTTGAAAATAATTAAATAAGGCAAAAACAAAAGAAAATTCCTTCTTAGTGGTTATATCACCTTTAAAAATTCTTTCAATGAATTTTTATTCCCAACGTAACATTAGATTGGGGAAAAAGTAATCCATTATTTTTTTCGGTTGACGTCTGTAGTGATCGCTATTTCGTGAGGTATCTATCAAACAATTTCAAATTTATGCTCATTGGAAAGGTGACATTTGACACTAAAATATTCTCTTGCGGTTTTTTGTTTGATTAATTCAGTTACGAGTACAAGGTTTTAAAAAATAGAAGACAACAAACAGAAAATTCAATACATTTTCGTTTTTTTCTTTTAACGGCGAAAAAGATTGCCAAGTGGCTAAAATTGTGAAAGGTGTTTATCGTCCTATATAAGACTGTAATAACCAGTTACGTACAATTTTTGTTTTGTCGATTCCGTTCGGTATTTTTGATGTTAGAGATGCACCTCGCATATGGATACAGCATCGTCGAAAATGTCTATAAAATATCAAAAATGATCGAAGTTAACCGCATGTCATCAGTCGTAACGCGCAAGACCTAAAAATCTACATGTAAACAGTTTTAAACCTTTTTACAAAGCAAATCTGAAAGAAATTACAAAAAGTTCACGCAAAAAAAAAAATGGATTTATTTTTCCCCAAGCTAATATTAACCAAATGAATTAAAATTAAATTTATAATAAATATATTCACAAGGGAAACATTGTTATTGAATTTGTTACTAATAGGTACCTGAAAATTTGTACATTTTATAAGAAAAATATAAATAAAATCAACTTCAGTATTTTTGCTGAAAAATAATAGTTTGTGATTTAATATCTCGAATAAAAACTAAAATTGGATGTATTGATCAAAAGAAAAACATGAAAGAAACAATGTCAGAAATAAAAGTAATTACCAAATTTTAAAAGACAGATTTTATTATATTTCAATTTATTATTTTATAAAAATGTTGATAATATTGGAGAAGTTTGTCCTCTATTGAAATAATACAAATAGTTAAAAAAGAGGGAAAATTAAATTTTTTGAAAGGAAATTTTTCTTAATAAATTGCATATATATATATATATATATATATATATATATATATATATATATATATATATATATATGGCTTTTACATTTTTAATTTAAAAAATCTCAAATAATAAAAGAATGTAACCACAATAAATTAAAAGAAAATCATGCAATATATATATAAT
>JAPDSC010108793.1:0-10474 GCA_026290005.1 Latrodectus geometricus
CTGCATTTAATCTCATCATTTAATTCTGGACTAGCCCAATTGTCAAATGAAACCCAAAGTTATCTCGATTTATTCTTTCAAATATTTGCAAGATAGACTCTTTAATTCAGATATATAGAGGAGAAGCTGATGTAGCAAAACTTCTGTGCCAGGCAACACTTTTTGTGAGGTCAAAGGTTAATAGCGTATAAAATATAGCAAGTCTCAAAAACTCGTGGCGTGTCTAGCACCACCCCACGAGTTAATTGCTTTCTTTTCTTCTTCAGTTCTCTTTTGCGCATCAGATACAAATGATTCGCTAGACAAAGTTACAATGAAAATTGTTTTACCACAGAAAATGATTTCTGTTTTGCTGTTTAATGCTTTTTTTTCGTTAGTGATACTATAAAAAAAAAGTCTCCTTTTGTTCGTGGTTAATTAATTGTAATATTCCCGTCACCCACCAGATGACGCTGCTGAAACAATTACGCGTGAAAGAGCCGGAAAAAGGAATCGAATTTCAGGAAATTACATCAAAATTTTAAATAGATTTTAGTAGGAGGTAATTTGTTTTTTAATTTTTTAATCAAGATCAATGGATGAACGTTCAAGAGAATTTTGTTCAATGATGAAAAAAAATGAATTTCCGCTTATTTTTTATTTTTTTTATGATGATAAAATGCATGTATTATATTTATCACCTGTTATATATAATTTTACGACGCACTGAAGCATAGTATAATTACATAATTTTGTTTAAAAAGAATCTAAGTGTTTATAATTTATTGTTAGTCTTAAAATTTTAATACGAAGTTATTAGTTTTGGCGTTGCTGAAAAACATATGCTGCGTATATTTATTAGGAACACAATCTTTAATGAAAACCTTGAAAATATCACTATATAAATATTAGGAAATACAAACTGTGTAATAAAATTTACTATAAAAGGTATACATTTTCCTTTATATTATTTAAAATAACCTTTCTACCACTTCAGGTTAAAAATATATACATCTTCAACAAGGAAATTTGTTTACATAGTCAATTTCAAAATGATAATAAATTAAAAAAGCTCTGCAATTCGTCTCATGGTTGGTATGAGAGCAAAGACGCTGGTGTGGCGTGGATCTGAAGACGAAAGTGCCGCCTTAGGGTGTGACTTCGTCACCCGAACATAATTTAAAATTATGAAGCGCTTGGTGATGGGCAAATGTTTCACACCTATTAAACTTAAGGTATAATCTGGGGTTTACCTACCTTGCTATAAATACGGGCAACGAAGCAAGACTTTTTAATTAAAAACTTTTACTTAAAATTGTATTGTATAAATAGGTTAATGAGTTCCTAATTAGAAGTATATAAATATATGACTTTTTTATGAAATGGATGCATTAATCTCAAAAGTATTTTAAATTCATTCTTTTCAAAAATAAACAAATAGTATTTAACTAAGAACAAATGGTCTTATTTAGATTGAGATTTTAACACTTGATATATTAGAAGACTGGTTTTTCTCATTTATATCTTTGCTAAACTTAATAAAGTTTCAAATAATTTTGGAGAACACTCTCGCCGCACAGAATAACTCATAAGGTTTCAAAATAACGTATGAAAATATACATTCAGACTTTTCTAACAACAGGTATGTTAACATGGAACACATATATGATATATTTTATACAGATGTATGATATATAAATAGATATATGATAGATATAGATATATGATATGAGTAATTTAGGGATAGTAATAAATTTGTTTCTTGGTTAAATATCTGTTCGAATACATTAATAGATATATAAGAACAGGTATATTATATTAACAGGTACATTAAATATATAGATTTAACTTTTTTCGTCTAAATTTTTTAAATACAATATACATTTAAAAAATACGTGCTCGTTGTTTTAAAATTATTCTAGTTCGTTTTAAATAAATATATGGGTTTTAAATTTTCGTAATAGTTAATACAATTAAATTTCATAAAGTTCAACGAATTCCATAAAGCTTGAAGAATATACACATTAATAAAAGTAAAAGTAAAAGAATATACACAAAATATTTTGAACTGCAAGAATATCTGATATCAAATTTCTTTGTCTGTCAAAAGAAGCTTTATTCCTCAAGCAAATTTTAGTTTGAATTACAAGTCTGCTTTCTTAAATGTCGTAAGAAATATTGATTTACTAGCATGGAATTAAAATTATCTGCGGAACATATTAAGAATTTATCACACAAATCTCCGTTTATTATTTAATGCACAAGGATTTTAATATTATTTTATTTTGATTTTCATTTACTTAACGCATATTTTATTAATGAAAATTCTCTACATTTTTAATAAATACGAGATACTTTTTTTCCTAGTTTTCTAGTGATTAGAGATTGATCTGTAAATTCAACCAAACATGATTAAAATTTCAAATGACTCAATTTACTTAAATTTGCTTCATGTTATTTTATTAAACAGACTGATATATTTTTTTAAATAAGTCATTTTGAATCTATTTCTCTACTTTTGGTTATATTAGTTTGGGGAAAAAGAAATCCATTATTTTTACGTGAACTTTCTGTAACTTCTTTTGGATTCGCTTTATAAAAAAGTTTAAAACAGCTTTCATGTAGATTTTTAGGTCTTGAGCGTTAGACTGCTGACATGCGGTTAACTTCGATCATTTTTTGATATTTTATAGACATTTTCGACGATGCTGTATCCACATGCGAGGTGCATCTCTAACATTAAAAATATCCGAACGGAATCGACGAAACAAAAATTGTACGTAACTGGTTGTTACAGTCTTATATAGGACGATAAACACTTTTCACAATTTTAGCCACCCGGCTATCTTTTTCGCCGTTACAAGAGAAAAACGAAAATGTATCGAATTTTCTGTTTGTTGTCTTCCATTTTTAAAACCTTGTACTAGTAACTGAATTAATCAAACAAAAAACCGCAAGAGGATATTTTAGTGTCAAATGTCACCTTTCCAACGAGCATAAATCTGAAATTGTTTGATGGATACCTCACGAGATATCGATCACTACAGACGTCTACCGAAAAAATAATAGATTACTTTTTCCCCAAACTAATATTATAAACTTATACAATATTAGAATTATTAAGTTACATTAAAAAGTTAACACAAGAGACATTTAGGGTGTATTATTCTTAAATGTTTAGAACTACATTAAAGGTTTTCAGCTTTCTATGATAAACCTTAATTTTAACATATAAATTGTTCAAATTTTATTGCTAAATTAACATATTATTTTTACGTAATATATTTTAATATATATGTATATATCTAAATACTACATTTTGATGTCAGAAAAAGAAATTTTATTTCTTTTAGCCAATTGCATACGTATTAAAAACAAGAAACAATGTCTATTTTCTCTTACATTCTTGTTAAAAAATATTTTTTGGGAGCGACAATAATTAATAGAGTAATAAGGATTTCTGTTTCTTTTTTAACGACCTGAAAATTTTCTCCATTTGTATTCTACGTCAGGGAGCAAGTCACGATTATTTAAAAAATGCTTCTTTGCACGCCAAGTTTTTATTGCCAGATTTTGATAAATATTGCTCACATAACTCATTTTTTTTCAGATCGTTGCCATATTTTTATTCAAATTATCGACATAATATCATATAACAAATGTTTGCGCTCTCTTAAAATCAAAACAACCCTGAAAAATTGCTTTTATTTATTTTTTAAGTAATAAAAAATATGAATTAATTAATTTCACTTCTTTGTTATGCATTCATTATCTTTTTTTTTATTTTCACTCATCCATCTTTAATATTTTTGCATTTTGAGCAAACGCTATTGGTTGATTAATGCGGCGCATGCGTCATAAGCCACTAACTAATTCGCAGAAGCACATTCCTTAAAATGGCGCACCCTTTTTCTGGGATCCATAATGCATGCGTTTCAGCATTAAGGTGGCAGTCCCATTAAAACAGAAAAAAAGCTGATTAATTTATTTATTAATGTTATTTATGAACGTTATAATTTATCCGTAAGTAGTGTATTAATGTATAATAAACGACAATAAAACTGTGTCTGCAACATTAATATTCTAAATAAGTCTAAAATATTTCATTTATGAGATTTTTAGTGGTAGTTAACATGATAAATTGGTCTATGTGGATTCCAATTTAAACAATTGCTATTATGAACATAAAAAACTGAATCATAACTTCGAAGGTCTGCTGTGTAATAAATAATATTTTTAGCAGTGAAAAACTTAGATTGGCATGACAAATAATAAAAAAATTAATCAGTTCATTTTATGAAAACAAATGTTAAAAGTTAAATGCTGCCTAGAAGGAAGGAAATTAATTGTGCTTATATGAGATGTAATAAAAGTTTAGCATTGATTAAATTTAACTGCTTTACAGTTAAATAAAATTATATAAAAGTGCAGTTAATGCAGCTACTAATTATATGGAACTGATTCTGACTGTATAATTGTTTTCATTTTTCACACTTAAGTTACGTTAAAGCTGCATAGAGTTATTATTAGGAATATTTTATAGTTTTTGAAAACAATGAGGTACTTTTAACATAACTAGAAGTTCGTTTATGAATTATTTCAGTTAGAAATTATCTAAATAACCTTTGACTATATCTCCAATATCTCCAGATGATTTTCAGAGATGGAGAAATTGAAAATATTTCCAGATGACAACTCAAGATCCTATCCATTCTGCAGAAATTGTTATCAAACTGAATCAATCCCAGACTACATCTTCGGCTGTCAAGCCATAGTTGCCTCTCTTCCTTGACTTGGAGAACCACCACAAGACATACTTTATCGACACCAGGCCCCAGAATAGGCAGCCCTTGTTGTCAAAGCCTTTAGCTCCATATAATCTTCACTAACTTGGACATGACAACGACAATATTACCGAAATAAAATTAACATAACGATTTTAATAACTAGTAATAATTTATTTTAAGTTAGTTAAAATTATTAAGCCAATGTAAGGTATTCACCTCTACTAGATAGTATGGAAAAAGACCTTAAACTGTTAGAAATTAACGACGGAAGACTGTTGCCCGGAATAGGGTCTGGTGGGGAGAGTTTGGGTAGGTAGCTTTGGTCTGTAACAGGCTCTAGCACTTCTGAATAAGAATTATTTATTTTAAGAAACAATTTAAAGCCTGCATATTATTTATGTATTACATATATTCTTATTTATCGTATTATACGATAACCTTTTATTAAATAACCTAAGTATTATAAGTTAACCTATTATATTATATATATAGCTTCAAACGAGACAATAAACGAAATGATTATTTTAAAAGTTTTGTTTAAACTGTATCTTTCAGATTAAAATACAAACTTCTTTGAATTCACATTTAAACTTCAAGATAAATTCAAACAAAAGAGCCTCAGAGATATTCTTTATTTGAAATATTTTATATTCTAACTCTTACACTAAATAGATAATCCGCTCTTTTAAAGAGCATAAAAATATCAGTTATAAAGCAAGATTAAATTGATGATAACTGTATTGAAAAATGTTTTTGTTTTTCACAAAACATGGTATGCTGAAGAATTTAAAAGCTCTCTAGGAATGTTTCTTTATTTAATAATAACTGTACCCTGCAAAATATCTGAAAGCTAAGATTGAAATTCAAAATAATCGTCTAAAGAAATGCAACTTTAATTAACGATGAGGATACTAAATATAAACGTAAATTTGAATAAATTAAATAATTGCTGTTAAAAAAAATGGGAGAAATCTCTATTAAACAAACTTTATAAAGTGTTCTTTGCGATATTTTAAAAGTTTTGCTTTAAAATGAACCGTAATACAATTGCATACCGGAAAGCGCTATTCAATCACTAAGAGAGTGCATTATGAAACACAGCAAAGTTTGACATAGAAGTGCTCCATATTTATAATCGAACAAGATCTTTTCTTTTGAAGAACATCATAATTTATTTTAAGACTTCTATTAAGTTCTTGACAAGTGTATATTCATGGCATTTTACTACAGTATACCTGTACATCTGTAAAAAATATTTTGGTAATTAGGAAGATAATTTTATTAGTACAATATATTAGTACTTTTAGTGGGGTTAAATTGCGAACTAGTTTCCCTACTTCACAAACTAGCGAATTTGAAGCGTTTTTTCGCGCATGCTCATTAATTACTCTTTTGTTTTAGCCTTTTCATTGGTCGCTAATTAAGTTTCACTTTGAAATAGAGGTAGAATTTTCGCCAATGGTATCAGTGATTTTGAAAACGCGCCTAAGAGGAGACCTAAAGCGTATTTTCACCCTTTTAGTGTTTAGTAGCTTTCTTAAACTGTATCATAGATATTATATCGAAAAAAGCAATTCACCTTTTTTTTTAAAATTATTGTGAATTCAGATCTTATGTTTATCATCACACAAGTGCAAGCAGGAAAGAAGTTATAAATCAACTTTTAACATAAATGAAGATTTCGAGCCGAGTTTTTGCGAACTAATTAGAAAATTAGAAGAATTTATCAAAAAATTTAATTAAGTTTTTAAGTTAATTTTTAAATATTATTACAAATGCATGTTTGAATTCAATGAATGACAAAACTCTTTGTAATGTTCTGTATTTAATTTAAATAATTTAAGAATGGAAGATATTTGTCAGAAAACTCGAAACATAAAGAGCTGCTTTGGATTTTTAAAATAATATTATCAATATGGAATCATAAATCAAAATGCTTTTCATTTTATGGCAATATTAATGTTCTTTAATTACGTCATTAATGTTAAAATTTTAACTGTAACTGAAGATTTTTCTGAAGATGTAAAATTATTTTTAAGTATATAATAGGGGTGTGCCAGAGAGTTAACAAATATTGAAGTTCTTTTCATTTCTTTGAGATTAAGCTAGCCCCTTTTTTCAAAAGAAAAAAAAAAGTTTAAGTTATTACTAAAATGTCTATTGATAGTAACAAAAAATAATCGTAGAAACATTTTTCAATATCTTCAAAATATTGTAACTAACGCTGAAATATCAAAATTAGAAAAATATTTGTAATTTTTATGAATATCATAATTACAATTATCATGTAAATACTGTTTCTAACCTTGATATAACATGTGAAGATACCAAGATATTTTGACTAAAATTGAATTGTCAAAATTAGAAAAAAGTTTAAAATTATTAGGAATATAATTATGGTATCCCTAATAAATTCATAAATGTAATTATGAATTTTTAGGAACTTGAAGTTATTAGTATGATATTATGAATTGAAATTATTAGCAAATCATTATAATTATCAAGTCATTACTGCTTCTACATTTGATATAATACGGGAAGATATTAAAATATTCTAATTAAAATTGAACTATCAAATTTAGAAAAAGTTTGAAATTATTAAGAATATTATAATTACAATTATCATATGAATATTCATTCCAAGTTTGACATAATATTTTCAGCTAATACCAGAATATATAATATTTTCTGACATTTTTAAATGTATCAGTAACTTAGTTTCATTTAGAGAAATCTTTTGTATAATTTTAGAAACATTCAGGATAAAAATTATATCGTAATTATCTTTTTGTATTAGTCCCAAAATATAGTTTGATTACACTTTGACCAAAGTTATAAACTAACACAATTATGTACTGGTATATACACTATACACTGAAATTTATTTGATCTTATTTCTAGAGGAAGAGAACTTGAAGTATATAATGACTTTCACGAGGAAAATTTGATTCGTTATCTTCATCGAAAAGCAATTTTTATGATCTTGGAGTATTAATGATTAATGTCAAAAGATTAAACTAAAAATATAAAAGGAACTATATTCAACATTAAACAAGATTGATATAATTTAGTTCTTCATATATTTACCGAACTGTATTTATTAATGAGTCGTTTTTGCAATAACAATATCTTTTATTACCAATTTCGACAGGCATATTTGTAGTAGAAACTTCAAAAATAGATTTTTCGACATAAATCTGAATCAACAATTGTTCATCTCAGATTCTTACCATTAAGCTTTACAGTAAAAAATTTACGATACGAAACAAAAATAAATGGAATAACACTAGTTTGATTGTCTCGCCAGATTCTTCAAACTTGTAATCGTCAGAAACCGTAGGAGTTATTGGGCAAAATAAATTTCGAAATTCCTATCAGGACCAAGTTCACTCAACTCAACTACCGCGATTCTATAAGGACCATTCCTTGCTCTTTTCTTTTAAGGGAAAAAAGCTTTTGTTGGCCAGCATGTGGTCCGTACATAAGCCATTTCTATAAAATTTTACTGTCAATAAGTGAGTAGGGCGGGGGGTCTGTCTATAAATCACTGCTTTTTACTGCTTAATCCCACCTGACAGTAATTTGGCTTCGAAGGAAACTTCAGACTGTGGCTGGCAGTAAGACGTTAAGAGAAAGGATTTCTGGCACAAAGTTCAAACAATATTTTAAATTCTGCTGATTTCAGGATTTAATGTCAAAAACATCGCCAATATGTGAAACGTGTTAATATACTTCTTTATACTATAAACAAGAGATAGCTGAGATTTTGTTTATGCTTGGTCTTTTATGAATTTGTTTTTATTTTATCGAATGCTAGGATAATGACATCCTGTTTCTATGGCTTGAACAAGATAACAAACAATATTAGTTATTGTACTAAGGAAAAAAACTTAGAAATTTAGATATTGAATTTTAATATAAAATTCAATATCTAAAATTCTAAGTTTATAAATACTTTAAAATTTAAAATCTGGTCTGAAATTTATAAATACCTTAAAAAATTTTTCTTTCAATTTTCAAATATTTATGAAACAGTAATTATTAGTTGGGAAGGGCATCAAATTTAAATTCTTACAAAAATATATAAACTACCATCACACAACTGCAATAAAGTCATACAACACAGAAATGCTTCAATTGATCATGATTCTTAAGAAATTTGAATTAACTTTCTTAAGGAATTTTAATTATGAAAACTGTTTTCAAATTATATTATGATATATAGTGATAAATAGACTGGAGTGATATTCTGAGATAATAATGAGATATCTACAAACTTAGCAAATGATTTACTTCAAAGTTTATTATAAAGAAGATATCTTTAAAAATAATTAATAGATATTTAAGAAAAAAAGACACATATAAGAGATTTATTGAAGTAGATATTGTGGATAATCATGGTAAAGTATTTTTTCTTTGTTAAGTCTGAGCATTTGAATGACTTTCGATTGTCTTATTGACGTTAAATAAGTTTATAGTTAGAATTGATCTATACGATAATAATTGTTATAATTTTATTAAACAAATATAAATTATTTATAAATAAAATTTTATTGATTTTCCGTTGAAAAGAGTTGATGCGTTAAATAACAAATTCATTTTTTGATGACATTAATATCGCTTAAGGAACAACTTAAAATCTCTTTTAACTATTACAAGATTTTATATTTTAAATATTCGTCATATCTTTATATTTCAGAAAATTATTCATGTTATTTGCATACAAGTCATGTAATTTGTATGTAAGGAAATTTATTAAAATGTAAAAATAATGATAAATTAGTTTGCAGAAAGCAAAGCACTGTGTTTATCACTGTCATTATCACATTTATTTGATTTCAGCATTCAAATAGCAATGTAATAATGAAATAAACACTTCTCTGCTTTGTCGAATAAAAGTGGTTATAATTATTTGTTATATGAAACTTCTATAAATTTTGCAGAAACCTTAAAAGCATTTCCTTCTTTAAGATCTCATGAAACTGATCATTGGTAATTATCATATTAAATAAATTTAATTGTGCGTGTTATTGAATCTGTGAATAAAATTTTTAATTTCAATTAAATGTTTCTTTGAATACAAGAAGTTACAGATTTATTCTCCCAAATGGTTTTCTGATTTTCTTGTATTTCATTCAAGAAACATACAGATATTTATGTATATTCAAATTGTAAGTTACTCTAAAATCATTGTAATAATTTTTCAGTTTCCAATTTCAAAAAAATTGCATGTTATCTTTTAACTTCAGCAATTTTGTTCATATACTTTATTACGATTTTTGTACCTTTATCAGGAAAAATTTTAAATGTATTTGTTTTAAAAAATTTTCTTTTCTTTGAATTTAAATGTATTATTGAAAAATAAAAAGAAGAAGTTTTATTTAAATAATCAAAACACATAGGTTAAGTATTTCTAGAATTTATTATCAAATGCAAATTTTCTTTATTTGTGAAAAAAACCTTGATTATTTACTTTGTTAAATTTATTGAATAAGTGTTTCAAATTTGTTTTCTCGGATTTTAAGTTTAACCAATGAATCAATACATCGCTTTTCATTAAAATCTATACAATTTCCTTAAAACTATTTATATTATCTTTCTTCTATGCAATAAAAAGGCAATAAAATAATAAAATAGCTATTATTAATGAATCTAAATAAGCATTTTATTATTTTAATAAAATAGTATTTATTAAAATAATAAAATGG
>JAPDSC010108793.1:15474-25635 GCA_026290005.1 Latrodectus geometricus
TTGTTACTATCAATAGACATTTTAGTAATAACTTAAACTTTTTTTTTCTTTTGAAAAAAGGGGCTATCTTAATCTCAAAGAAATGAAAAGAACTTCAATATTTGTTAACTCTCTGGCACACCCCTATTATATTCTTAAAAATAATTTTACATCTTCAGAAAAATCTTCAGTTACAGTTAAAATTTTAACATTAATGACGTAATTAAAGAACATTAATATTGCCATAAAATGAAAAGCATTTTGATTTATGATTCCATATTGATAATATTATTTTAAAAATCCAAAGCAGCTCTTTATGTTTCGAGTTTTCTGACAAATATCTTCCATTCTTAAATTATTTAAGTTAAATACAGAACATTATTAAGAGATTTGTCATTTATTGAATTCAAAAATGTATTTGTAATAATACTTAAAAATTAGCTTAAAAACTTAATTAAATTTTTTGATAAATTCTTCTAATTTTCTAATTAGTTCGCAAAAACTCGGCTCGTAATCTTCATTTATGTTAAAATTTGATTTAAAACTTCTTTCCTGCTTGCACTTGTGTGATGATGAACATAAGATTTGAATTCACAATAATTTTTTTAAAAAAAAAAAAGGTAAATTGCTTTTTTCGATATAATATCTATGATACAATTTAAGAAAGCTATTAAACCCTAAAAGGGTGAAAATGCGCTTTAGGTCCCCTATTTGGCGCGTTTTCAAAATCACCGATACCATTGGCGAAAATTCTACCGCTATTTCAAAGTGAAACTTAATTAGCGACCAATGAAAAGGCTAAAACAAAAGAGTAAGTAATGAGCATGTGCGAAAAAACGCTTCAAATTCGTGAGTTGGTGAAGTAGGGGACCTAAAGCGCAATTTAACCCCACTAAAAGTACAAACATACTAATAAAATTATCTTCCTAATTACTGAAACATTTATTACAGATGTACAGGTATAATATAGTAAAATGCCATGAATATACACTTGTCAAGAACTTAATAGAAGTCTTAAAATAAATTATGATGTTCTTCAAAAGAAAAGATCTTGTTCGATTATAAATATGGAGCACTTCTATGTCAAACTTTGCTGTGTTTCATAATGCACTGTCTTAGTGATTGAATAGCACTTTTCGTTATGCAATTGTTTTAAGGTTCATTTTAAGGCAAAACTTTTAAAATATCGCAAAGAAAACTTTATTAAGCTTGTTTAACAGAGATTTCTCCCATTTTTTTATTACAGCATTTATTTAATTTATTCAAATTTACGTTTATATTTAGTATTCTCATCGTTAATTAAAGTTGCATTTCTTTAGACGATTATTTTGAATTTCAATCTTAGCTTGCAGATATTTTACAGGGTACTGTTATTATTAAATAAAGGAATATGCATAGAGGGCTTTTAAATTCTTCAGCATACCATGTTTTGTGAAAAATAAAAACATTTTTCAATAAGTTATCATCAATTTAATCTTGCTTTATAACTGATATTTTTATGCTCTTTAAAAGAGCGGATTATCTATTTAGTGTCAGTTAGAATATAAAAAAAATGTTTCAAATAATGAATATCTCTGTGGCTCTTTTGTTTGAATTTGAATTTATCTTGAAGTTTAAATTTGAATTAAAAAAAGTTCGTATTTTAATATGAAAGATACAATTTATGTAAAACTTTTATAATAATCATTTCCTTTATTGACTCTTTTGAATCTATGTATATAATAATGGATTAACTTATAATACTTAGGTTATTTAATAAAAAGTTATCGTATAATACGATAAATAAGAATATCTGTAATACATAAATAATATGCAGGCTTTAAATTGTTTCTTAAAATAAATAATTCTTATTCAGAAGTGCTAGAGCCTGTTACAGACCAAAGCTACCTACCCAAACTCTTCCCACCAGACCCTATTCCGGGCAACAGTCTTCCGTCGTTCATTTCTAACAGTTTAAGGTCTTTTTCCATACTATCTAGTAGAGGTGAATACCTTACATTGGCTTAATAATTTTAACTAACTTAAAATAAATTATTACTAGTTATTAAAATCGTTAAGTTAATTTTATTTCGGTAATGTTGTTGTTGTCATGTCCAAGTTAGTGAAGATTATATGGAGCTAAAGGCTTTGACAACAAGGGCTGCCAATTCTGGGGCCTGGTGTCGATAAAGTATGTCTTGTGGTGGTTCTCCAAGTCAAGGAAAAGAGGCAACTATGGCTTGACAGTCGAAGATGTGGTCTGGGTTTAATTCAATTTGATAACAATTTCTACAGAATAGATAGGATCTTGAGTTGTCATCTGGAAATATTTTCAATTTCTCCATCTCTGGAAAACATCTGGAGATATTGGAGATATAGTCAAAGGTTATTTAGATAATTTCTAACTGAAATAATTCATAAATGTACTTCTAGTTATGTTAAAAGTACCTCACTGTTCTCAAAAACTATACAAAGATTCCTAATAATAACTCTATGCAACTTTAACGCAATTTAAGTGTGAAAAATGAAAATAATTATACAGTCAGAATCAGTTACATATAATTAGTAACTGCATTAACTGCACTTTGATATAATTTTATTTAACTGTAAAGCAGTTAAATTTAATCAATGCTAAACTTTTATTACATCTCATATAAGCACAATTAATTTCCTTCCTTCTAGGCAGCATTTAACTTTTAACATTTGTTTTCATAAAATGAACTGATTAATTTTTTTTATTATTTGTTATGCCAATCTAAGTTTTTTACTGCTAAAAATATTATTTATTACACAGCAGACCTTCGAAGTTATGATTCAGTTTTTTATGTTTATAATAGCAATTGTTTAAATTGGAATCCGCATAGACCAATTTATCATGTTAACTACCACTAAAAATCTCATAAATGAAATATTTTAGACTTATTTAGAATATTAATGTTGCAGACACAGTTTTATTGTCGTTTATTATACATTAATACACTACTTGAGGATAAATTATAACGTTCATAAATAACATTAATAAATAAATTAATCAGCTTTTTTTCTGTTTTAATGGGACTGCCACCTTAATGCTGAAACGCATGCATTATGGATCCCAGAAAAAGGGTGCGCCATTTTAAGGAATGTGCTTCTGCGAATTAGTTAGTGGCTTATGACGCATGCGCCGAATTAATCAACCAATAGCATTTGCTCAAAATGCAAAAATATTAAAGATGGATGAGTGAAAATAAAAAAAAGATAATGAATGCATAACAAAGAAGTGAAATTAATTAATTCATAATTTTTTATTACTTAAAAAATAAATAAAAGCAATTTTTTAGAGCTGTTTTGATTTTAAGAGAGCGCAAACATTTGTTATATGATATTGTGTCGATATTTTGAATAAAAATATGGCAACGATCTGAAAAAAAATGAGTTATGTGAGTAATATTTATCAAACTCTGGCAACAAAAACTTGGCGTGCAAAGAAGCATTTTTTAAATAATCGTGACTTGCTCCCTGACGTAGAATACAAATGGAGAAAATTTTCAGGTCGTTAAAAAAGAAACAGAAATCCTTATTACTCTATTAATTATTGTCGCTCCCAAAAAATATTTTTTGACAAGAATGTAAGAGAAAATAGACATTGTTTCTTTTTTTTAATACGTATGCAATTGGCTAAAAGAAATAAAATTTCTTTTTCTGACATCAAAATGAAGTATTTAGATATATATATATTAAATTATATTACGTAAAAAATTATATGTTAATTTAACAATAAAATTTGAACAATTTATATGTTAAGGTTTATCATAGAAAGCTGAAAACCTTTGATGTAGCTCTAAACATTTAAGAATAATACACTCTAAATGTCTCTTGTGTTAATTTTTTTATGTAACTTAATAATTCTAATATTTTATGAGTTTATAATATTAGTTTGGGGAAAAAGTAATCTATTATTTTTTCGGTAGACGTCTGTAGTGATCGATATCTCGTGAGGTATTTATCAAACAATTTCAGATTTATGCTCGTTGGAAAGGTGACATTTGACACTAAAATATCCTCTTGCGGTTTTTTGTTTGATTAATTCAGTTACGAGTACAAGGTTTTAAAAATGGAGGACAACAAACAGAAAATTCGATACATTTTCGTTTTTCTCTTGTAACGGCGAAAAAGATAGCCGGGTGGCTAAAATTGTGAAAGGTGCTTATCATCCTATATAAGACTGTAACAACCAATAACGTACAATTTTTGTTTCGTCGATTCCGTTCGGGTATTTTTAATGTTAGAGATGCACCTCGCATGTGGATACAGCATCGTCGAAAATGTCTATAAAATATCAAAAAATGATCAAAGTTAACCGCATGTCAGCAGTCTAACGCTCAAGACCTAAAAATCTACATGAAATCTGTTTTAAACCTTTTTATAAAGCGAATCCAAAAGAAGTTACATAAAGTTCACGTAAAAATAATGGATTTCTTTTTCCCCAAACTAATATAACCAAAAGTAGAGAAATAGATTCAAAATGACTTATTTAAAAAGTATATCAGTCAGTTTAATAAAATAACATGAAGCAAATTTAAGTAAATTGAGTCATTTGAAATTTTAATCATGTTTGGTTGAATTTACAGATCAATCTCTAATCACTAGAAAACTAGGAAAAAAAGTATCTCGTATTTATTAAAAATGTAGAGAATTTTTGTGCATTAAATAATAAACGGTGATTTGTGTGATAAATTATTAATATGTTCCGCAGATAATTTTAATTCCATGCTAGTAAATAAACATTTCTTACGACATTTAAGAAAGCAGATTTGTAATCCAAACTAAAATTTGATTGTGGAATAAAGCTTTTTTTTACAGACAAAGAAATTTGATATCAAATATTCTTGCAGTTCAAAATATTTTATGTAAAGAGTGATAATTCCTCTTAAATATCCATATCACACAATTTACTTAAAATGTCATCCTTTAATCGTAAAACATTAAGAATTAATATTCGTGAATGAAATATCAGTATTTACTTCTAGACTTATTATTCATTCTTTAATTAATAAATTTTATCGTCTCTCAGAAAGACTAATTATTACAATGACCCGACTAGAAATCAATTATATAGACCTAAAATTCAAAATTAGAATGTTTCATTTAAACATTCTAATTTTGAATCTAATATATAAGATAAGTATATCTTGTAGAGAACATTTTCAGCGAAGAAATATCAAAGTACTCGCGAAAAGCATGCTGAATACTGTTAAAACTAACCTAGTAATAAATAGCTTTATGGAATTTGTTGAACTTTATGAAATTTAATTGTAATAACTATAACGAAAATTTAAAACCCATATGTTTATTTAAAACGAACAAGAATAATTTTAAGACAACGAGTACGTATTTTTAAATGTATATTGTATCTAAAAAATTTAGATGGAAAAAGTTAAATCTATATATTTAATGTACCTGTTAATATTATATACCTGTTTTTATATATCTATTAATATATTCGAACAGATATTTAACCAAGAAACGAATTTATTACTAATCTCAAATTACTCATATCATATATCTATTTATATATTATACATCTGTATAAAATATATCATATATCTGTTCCACGTATTTAACATACCTGTTGTTAGAAAAGTCTGTATGTATATTTTCATAAATTATTTTGAAACCTTATGAGTTGTTCTGTGCAGCGAGTGTGTTCTCCAAAATTAGAAACTTTATTAAGTTTATCAAAGATATAAATGAGAAAACCAGTCTTCTAATATATCGGGTATTAAAATGTCAATCTAAATAGGACCATTTGTTCTTAGTTAAATACTATTTGTTTCTTTTTGAAAAGAATGAATTTAAAATACTTTTGAGATTAATGCATAAATTTCATAAAAAAAAATTCATATATTTATATACTTCTAATTAGGAACTCATTAACCTATTTATACAATGCAATTTTAAGTAAAAGTTTTAATTAAAAAGTCTTGCGTTTTTGCCCGTATATATAGCAAGTTAGGTGAATCCCAGATTATACCTTAAGTTTAATAGGTGTGAAACATTTGCCCATCACCATCAACATAATTTTAAATTATGTTCGGGTGACGAAGTCACACCCTGAGGCGGCACTTTCCTCTTCAGATTTACGCCACCCCAGCGTCATTGCCCCTCAGACCAACCATGAGACGAATTGCAGAGCTTTTTTAATTTATTATCATTTTGAAAAAGACTATGTAAAAAAATTTCCTTGTTGAAGATGTATACATTTTTAAAATGAAGTTGTAGAAAGGTTATTTTAAATAAAATAAAGAAAAATGTATACCTATTATAGTAAATTTTATTACACAGTTTGTATTTCCTAAAATTTATATAGTGATATTTTCAAGATTTTCATTAAAGATTGTGTTCCTAATAAATATACGCAGCATATGTTTTTCAGCAACGCCAAAACTAATAACTTCGTATTAAAATTTTAAGACTAACAATAAATTATAAACACTTAGATTCATTTTAAACAAAATTATGTAATTATACTATGCTTCAGTGCGTCGTAAAATTATATATAACAGGTGATAAATATAATACATGCATTTTATCATCATAAAAAAAATAAAAAATAAGCGGAAATTCATTTTTTTCATAATTGAACAAAATTTTCTTGAGCGTTCATCCATTCAACTTGATTAAAAAATTAAAGAACAAATTACCTCCTACTAATATCTATTTAAAATTTTGATGTAATTTCCTGAAATTCGATTCCTTTTTCCGGCTCTTTCACGCGTAATTGTTTCAGCAGCGTCATCTGGTGGGTGACGGGAATATTACAATTAATTAACCACGAACAAAAGGAGACTTTTTTTTATAGTATCACTAACGAAAAAAAAAGCATTAAACAGCAAAACAGAAATCATTTTCTGCGGTAAAACAATTTTCATTGTAACTTTGTCTAGCTAATCATTTGTACCTGATGCGCAAAGGAGAACTGAAGAAGAAAAGAAAGCAATTAACTCGTGGGGTGGTGCTAGACACGCCACGAGTTTTTGAGACTTGCTATATTTTATACGCTATTAACCTTTGACCTCACAAAAAGTGTTGCCTGGCACAGAAGTTTTGCTACACCAGCTTCTCCTCTATATATCTGAATTAAAGAGTCTATCTTGCAAATATTTGAAAGAATAAATCGAGATAACTTTGGGTTTCATTTGACAATTGGGCTAGTCCAGAATTAAATGATGAGATTAAATGCAATCTTATCATTCAATTTTGGACTAGCCCATTTGTCAAAAGTATAATATGTATACATAAAAAGAGTAAATTCATAAAAAAAATAAGTGTCTGCTTACATTTAATGAGAAACGTTCAGAAAAATAATATAAATGTGCAAAAAAATTAAAAAATATGAAGAAAATTGGTGAATTTCATTCATAAAAAGTTACAATAAAAATAGGAAGCAATTTTAAAATAACCATTTATTGCAAATTATAAAAATTTTAATCAGAGTAAATATAAAATAATTCGGTGCCCGTGGTGATTTATTAAGTTCAAAGAATAGTTAAATTGAATGCCTTCAATTTATACAATAATACAATTCAATGTTTAAATTGAAGTAATCCTTATGAGAAATTTATATAAAAAATTTTAATATAACCATTATACTATATCAATTTATTCTAAAGTTGATTAAGAACTGAGATATAATTTCTTGTAATAAAGTTTATTTTTTCAGATTTTTATTTTTAAAAAGAGTGAGATTAATTTTGTCGTAACATAAACCTTAAAATTTTCTTAACAACCATTTTGTTGTTTTCATTAATTTTAAGTTTGATTATAATCTAAAATTTAATTTTTTTCTAGAGTTTACTGTTTCAGATTTCTATTCTTTTTAAAAAGATCATTTTCGACTAAATATAAATATGTGAAAAGATATCTCTTTAATTTCTTTCTTGTAAGACATAATGAATAGAATCATTTAGTGTACAACTTTTATGAATAACAAAATGTACAACCAAAACCATGCAATTATATTTCTGTTCAATGATCACTAAAGACAATATCAATTTGTTTGTTTTAACTATAAAATTTTTACGTTATTATACCAGAAAATTCATCATCACTAGTAAAAACGTAATGACAATATTAAGCTTTCCACATATTCTGTCATGATCTTAAACTCGTACAATGATTTGCGATTTCAATGGTGGGAGAGTCAATTCAAATAAAAATAGATATATTATATTGCAATAGAATTATTTCTAAAATACCTTTACTGAGCAAGAAAATTGGAACATTAAATCGTCTTTGAAAATTTTTTTCGATATTTTCGTAGTTTTTATACTAGATTATATTTTTGATCATAAGTTTTTCAGTAATGAGAATAACCATTCCTCAATCCCAACAAAAACATATAAAATCTAAATGTTTAAATAACAAAATAAGGGCATTGCGTAACATAAATGTTGCAATATTTCAATTTAGAATAAATTTTGCATTATCAATTTTAAAGTCTCAGCTTTAAAAAGATCATCATATTACAGTTCTAAATAAGGAAATACAGTTCTAAAAAAAACGTCTAAAAAGACAATTTATTTATTATATTTATAATATTTATCAGCTTTAAAAAAACTTTTTTTTAATTATTCTGGATACATACAAAATGCAAATTAGAAAACATATTGAAATCACACAAACTCCCACCACCTCAGCAAGATTTTTTAAAATTCACAAGAGTATTTTTCAGTGTATCATGAATATTGAAGCAACTTCTGTACCATTCCAGATTTTCAGATTCAAAAAACCACTAATCCTTTGTAGATGGTTTAAATTTAAACAAAGAGGGTAATATTTAGCAGTAATTGTTGTTCTATCATGAGTAAGTCTTGTGATCAATTATGGCAAGCGAGTACTTAAATTTACAAATAAGCCAACATCATTATATAACGCATTTAACTAATTTTAACAATGATTCAAAAATCAACTTAAATTTCATTTTCCTTATTTATTCGATATCTGTTGGAAGCATAAATGCTAAGATGAAAGTAAGGCAGAAGTAAATAAAGACTAAAACCAATATATGATAATGAAAAGTAGCACCTTTATGTTAAAAACAATGTTCCTTTGAATCAAATGCCAAACTTTTTTATAAATTAAAGGTAATCTCATCAAAAACACCAAACAGATCTAAAACCAAATTTTATAGTTCAAGATCTAATGTTGGTTTATTTTGTTACTTAAAGTTTGTGAAATTAACAAAATTGAAGTATATTTGAGTGTAAGACTATCTTAGAGGAAGTTATTATATATTTGGCAATAGAATGTGATGTTTTGTAATTAGAAACTACCCGACATTATTTTGTGAAAGTCTAAATATATTTCTGTAATAAATAAAATTTAATTTAATTCTGTTTGTGTATATTTTTCATACAATTTATTGTTAAACTAACTGCAAGTGAATAGTTGAATGTGAATAGTTTGAAGCATTTATATTTAACTGTAAATCATTTATCAATTGAAATGAATACCTTTTTATTACCTTTCGGCTGATTAAAAATTCAAACAACTTAAACTCCAAATAGCAGATAAAATCATCAATTTATGAACACTACAGCCATTTTTATACAAGTGTTAAATTGTAAAAGAAAAAGTAAGATCCCTAAACTTTAAAGTTCAACAATATGTCAGCTCTCAGAATTTTCGGATAAACAACCAAATCTAGAAACGCATTCAAGGAGTGACAGTACCAATTATCTTGGTAACTGGAATACCCCTCGCAGAGCTCATGGCTTGTTAGCCAATCCACTTTGACAGATAGAAATCCTCAATTCCAATATTGCTCCAAAGCAACGAATGCAAACCATCTACGGGTGTTATTTTTCTTGATTCGTCTCTGTCTCTTCAGCAAGGTCTTCCATTCTCAAAAGGAATCCGGGCGAGATCCCTCTCATTGTTGAAGAGAGTGGGTCACATTTTTCCATTCTGGGATAACACTGCCGAGGTACAGAAATGGTCACGAGGATGTGAGTAGACCTCAATCATAATCCATCATGGAGTCGACAGCTATCGGGTAGACCTTCTAATAGACATTCAAGCAGAACAATGCAGCTTTTGTTTTGGGTGCGATCACTACGTTTAGGCAGTTTTCACTGACGAGTTATATTTTTCACTTTTTATTGTGTATGAGCACTTTTTTTTGTTTCACTTTTTTCGGTTGGATAAAATAAAATCGGTTTT
>JAPDSC010108795.1:2680-44041 GCA_026290005.1 Latrodectus geometricus
GTATATATATATATATACAGGGTGATCCAAAAGTCAGGACGAACTTTAAAAACGAATAATTCGAAAACGAATCATGATACAAAGATGCGGTTTGCACCAAACGGATAATAAAGAAACCGGATTTTGTGTGGCAATGAAAAAAAAATAGTTCTGTTGGCGACCAACAGATGGCGCTGTAGGATTATGCAAAGCAACAAACGATATAAAAAGAAGCAACTGCAGCAGGTAATGGTAGTCGAAGCTGGTATGCATCGAAATGCTATCCATAGTTGAGTAAGCCCTCTTAGTTAAACTGTTTTATAAGAATTCAGAAAGTGCCATTGCGGTATTGCGAGCATATCGCTACATGAAGGGTAGGCGAGATAGCAAAGGACCAATAACGTCTTTTGCATTGAACAAAATTGTGAAAAAATTTGTAGCTACAGGTTCTTTGGCGCCAGGTCGAAGAAGTGGACGTCCCTCAACTGCAGCTGCTGTTGCCACGACAGTTGAGCAGACGGTGCAAGCCATGTTGGCGGTTGCTGCACATGGGGAGTGCAGTGCTCGAGAAGTTTCGAGGCAGACAGGAGTGTCGTACGGAAGTGTCTGGAGAGCGCTGTGAGTAACTTTGCAACGGTATCTCTACAAGTTGCAACATAACCAAGGACTGAAACCTCCTGACTTCGGCTCTCACCGACATTTTGCGAATTCGGTCTTCAATAAGATGGAAGAGTAGCAAGACTGGCTTCATACTGTGCTTTGGACAGATGAAGCACATTTCACACTCTCTGGCACTGTTAACACCCACAATTGTCGAGTGTGGACCACAGAAAATCCACCTGCATTTGTTGAGGTACCTTTACAACAGCCTAAAGTGACAGTCTGGTGTGGCTTCACTGCTGATTTCATAATTGGTCCATTTTTTTTTCGAGGAAGTCACACAGACAAGTTTCCAAACAGTTTCTGTCACCGGTAAGCGATATCTAGCACTGTTACAGAACAGCATTATTCCTGAACTGCAAGCACGACAGGCACTCCAAACAGTCACCTTTATGCAAGATGGAGCACCACCTCATAGTGCTCTGCCTGTGCAACTCCTGCTACGATCAACATTTGGAAGGGATCGCATTATCAGTCACTACTTTAATCACGCATGGCCTCCAAGATCTCCCGATCTCACACCCTGTGACGTTTTGCTGTGGGGCTTCTTGAAGTCAAAAGTGTACCGCGACCAACCGGCATCACTAGCGGCACTGAAAGATGCCATCCACCAAAATGTGTCTGCCATAACGCAAGAAATGCTACTAAATGCTGTGAATGGTGTGGTGACTCGTCTCACAGCTTTACTTCTGAATAATGGACAGCACATTGAACATTTACTGTAGTAGGTACTAATTAACTGTAATTAAACTGACTTCATTAATCATTTTTTCATTTGTAAATCATCTTTTGTTGTAATAAAACACTATAGCGCCATCTGTTGGTCGCCAACAGAACTATTTTTTTCATTGCCACACAAAACCCGGTTTCTTTTCCATCCGTTTGGTGCAAACAGCATCTTTGTATCGTGATTCGTTTTCGAATTATTCATTTTTAAATTTCGTTCTGACTTTTGGATCACCCGGTATATATATATATATATATATATATATTGTTAACATTAAGCTGTAATATTTAAAAAATAAGTGGCCACTAGATGGCAGTAGTTAACATGTCATGAAAAGAGATGTATATGTAGTAGAAAGAGAGAGAGTGTTTATGAAGGAGCTCACAATGAAAGAGCTAGATGTCTGTAAATAATTCTACATGTAAATAAATCTGTAAATATTTATTAAGTACTCCTTCCTTCCCCACCTAAGCTACTCGTCATCCGACAAACTATAACGGAATAAAACCTTAATAAATCAGAAGAGGGATAACTCGCGATGCTTCGGAATTCAGGTAGGCGAATTTTAATTGTTTCGTTTTGAAATATGTATTAACGTATTTAGTAACGTATTCTAAAGTAGTGAACGAAATTTAAGAATTATGTGTATAAGTATAAAGTATTTTCTTAATTTCGTTTGCAAAAAGTAATTTCGTTTTTAAAGAAACAATTAGTTTCGTTTTAGGCGAAGTGGAAGTAATAATTTCATTATTGATAAAGTATTTTATGTGTGGAGTAATTGAGTATTTTAATTAGTAAAGTATGGCTTTTTGGGGGAAGGCTAAAAAAGTAGATTTAATAGAATTAGCAACAGAATTAGGGCTCTCAGTACCTGAAAATGCGAAAATAATTGATTTGAAATGTATTATAACGGAATCAGAGACGTATGATGAAGAGTTTAGTAAGAATTTATTAAGTATAATTATTGAAGATCGAATTGAATCAGAAATAGCCGCCAAAACTTTGGCCGACCGTGAGTATGAACTTGAACGTTTACGTATCGAAAATAGAGTCCAAAATGCAAATATTTCGGATTTAAGTAACAACGATGAAAGTAAAAACGTACACATAGATTTTCGAAAGTTAATACACGAATATAAAGTGAAAGATGGAGATATAAATTTTTATTTAGTTTTATTTGAACGGCAGGCACGACGTTTTGGGTTAAGTGAAGAGAATTGGGTGTCACAATTATTAGGACTGCTCCCTTATGAAATTACGCAACTAATTGCGCGTGAAAACGAAGATAATGCAAATAATTATAAGTATGTAAAATCCTTATTGCTTAAGAGATATAAATTAAGTGCTGATAAGTTTAGATTGAAATTTTTAAACCATGTTAAAAATCCAGAAAGTACTTGGAAGGATTATTCATTCGAATTACAAAACTATTTTGAGGAATGGATAACGGGTCTCGAGATTTCAGATTTTAATAGTTTAAAAAATTTAATTGTTACTGAACAATTGAAGAAACAAGTAAATTCAACAACTCGTGAACATTTTGTGGATGAATGGCCTAAAATTAATACTCCAGATCAATTAGCGGATAAATTGGATAATTATGATAATGTTCGATCTATTAACAATTATAAATTACGAAACTCGTCAAATTATAATTATCGTAATGAAAAATTTCAGGTAGAAAAGAAATCATTTCCGTTTAGTGAAAATAAAAATATTCATCGAAAAAAGTCAGTCAGCTCGGATATTCGAAATGAGAAAGGGGAATTTAAATGTTTCAATTGTAATGATTATGGTCATATAGCTCGTGAATGCCCGTTGCCGAAGACATCTGCTTACTGTAAGAAATGTAAAAAGTATGGTCATTCTCAGCGAACGTGTAAATATGAAACCGATGAAAAGCGCGAGGGGAATAATTTATCCGTCAGTCAAAACAATTCTCATTCAAGTGCATCGTTAGCGCCTACGAACTACTTGAAAGATGCTTATATTTATGGGAATAAGGTGATCGCGTTAGTTGATACAGGAAGTAGTTGTTGCCTTTTAAAAGAAAGTATCGCAATAAAAATGAATCTGAATCTGACACCAGATAGCAGTAAATTATTCGGTTTTGGAAATCAAAATAATCCAGTGACTAACGCTCTTGGAAAAGCTGTAGTAAATATTCGTATAGACGATGTAGTTGGAAAAAGTATTCCTTTATTAATTGTAGAAGATAATTCCCAACCATGCGATTTAATTTTAGGTAGAACATGGTTAGATTTACCATACATTGCTTTTACATGTATTGAGGGTAATCTAAAATTTGGATACTCAAATAACAACGTTTTCTCTGAAATTCAAGTAGATATTACGAAAAATGCAGTTAAATTAAAAGCATTAAATGAGACAGAAATCGAAAGTAAATCAATTAATCTAATTAGAGCGAAAATTGAAGAAACCGAAAATTCGATAGTTAATGGGGCAATTTTAGTCAAAAGTATAGGACAGAATTTCGATTCTATTCTCGAAGTAGTTAACGGTGAAACTGTTGTACCAGTAATAAATAAAAAAGAATTTAATTTAAAAATTAGGAAAGATCAGTGTTTAGGTAGGGGAATGGAAGTAAGTGAGGAAAGCTTATCCCGATCCAATAAAGTTGAAATTATAACAATTAACAAGGATGAAAAAGTTGATGATGAAAAAGTTGAAATTATAACGATTAACAAGGAGAAGTCTCCTATATTAATGAAAGATATAAATTTCGACAAATCTTTAGATAGTGATAAAAAATTAGAACTTTTGAATTTATTAAATAAGTATCGAGACTGTTTTGCTTTAAACATAAGCGAGTTAGGCTGCACGAATTTATGCAAAATGGACATTAAAGAAGTAGATGGGAGTAAGCCAACTTTTCAAAAACCGTATAAAACCAATTCTGAAGAGAGGAAACACATAAAAGAAATTGTATCCGAATGGAAGAAACATGGAATAGTTACAGATACAAGATCTCCTTACTCCAGTCCTGTATTATTAGTTAAGAAAAAGACCGGGGAACAGCGATTGGTTATTGACTATAGAAAATTAAACTCTCAAACTGTCAAAGATAAATTTCCATTACCCAAAATTGATGACATTTTAGAATGTCTTGGAGGAAGCTAATTTTATACTACTTTGGATTTAGCTAGTGGTTATTTACAGTTACCGTTGACTGAAGAAGCCAAATTGAAAACTGCTTTCATAACTCCAGATGATACAGGTCAATTCGAGCGAATGATCTTTGGATTGGCAAATGCTCCAGCAGAATTCCAAAGACTCATGAATCTTGTTTTGGGTCCATTGTTCAACAAAAAAGTACTGTGTTACTTAGACGATATATTGATTCCAGCTAAAACATGGACCGAAATGAAACAGAACCTTACTGAAGTATTTGAGTGCTTAAGAAAAGCCAATTTAACTTTAAAACTACCAAAATGTGAATTTGGAAAGTTACAGACTGAATTTCTTGGTTTCATACTTAGTAAAGATGGTTTGAAACCTGGACCACGTAAAATAGCTGCTATTGAAAAATTTCCTGTTCCTAAAAATACGCATGACATCCAAAGATTTTTAGGACTTACTAGTTTCTTTAGAAGATTTGTTCCTAAGTATTCTCTGAAAGCAGCA
The DNA here is from genome assembly GCA_026290005.1 of Latrodectus geometricus. NCBI lineage: Eukaryota > Metazoa > Arthropoda > Arachnida > Araneae > Theridiidae > Latrodectus > Latrodectus geometricus. The sequence goes on from JAPDSC010108795.1 coordinate 7,692, forward strand.
CCACTATCTGAACTTACGAAAAAAGATGCAAGATTTGTTTGGGAAAAAGAACAAAGTGAGGCTTTCGAAGAACTTAAAAGTAATCTCATTAAAGCACCGATTCTCGCTCATTATGATCCTGAAAATGAAACCGAGGTGCATTGTGACGCAAGTTCAATTGGATTGGCCGGAATATTGTTTCAAAGAGATAGTAAAAGGAATTGGAGGATGGTTTATTGCGTTAGTAAGAAAACTACGGAAACTGAACAAAAGTACCATTCGAGTAAATTAGAGTTAATGTCAGTTGTGTGGACATTAGAAAGGTTAAGGCAGTTTTTGATAGGAATAAAGTTCACTATCATCACAGATTGTCAAGCAATCGTGTATCTAAACGCTAATAAGACATCAAATCCTCAGATGGCAAGATGGTTTAACCTTATGCAAGAATATGATTTTGAAATCCGACATAGGCCAGGTGAACGAATGAAACACGTAGATGCACTAAGCAGAGCAGCTGTTGAAGAGCCAGAAGATACTTTGCACAGTATTATTGAAAGAAAATTTGAAGTTTGTGTTACTTTGACTACAGAAGAACAAGTTTTAATGATGCAAAATTCAGACATGGAACTACGTAAATTAATAGATGTATTCAAGAAGAATGAAGATGACAGGTCCGATTCTGAAAAGAAAATGATTGAAGGATATGTTTTCAAGCAGAATAAGATTTATAGAAAACACAAGATTAAGGAAAAAGAAATTTTACTTTATGTAATACCTAAATCAATGAGGAAAAGTATAGTAGTTAGATTCCACAACCTCATGGGACATTTTTCTGTTGATCGAACTGTTAGTAAAATAAAAGAATTATATTGGTTTGCATCTATGAAACGTTACGTAAGAAAACATATTTCGATGTGTTTTGAGTGTTTGCTGAACAAAGTTCCAGGAGGAAAAAAGCAGGGGTTTCTGAACCCAATTGCACCTGGGAAACGTCCATTTTCTATCATTCATGTGGATCATCTAGGCCCTTTTGTTAAAACTTGTAGAGGAAATCAAGAATTACTTGTAATAATAGATAATTTAACTAGATTCGTCAGAGCAACACCAGTGAGAAGTACTTCAACTCAAAACGTACTGAAAGCTTTAAAGAATTTCATCGACGAATTTGGATTACCTGACAAGTTGATAAGTGATCGAGGTTTATGTTTCACTTCTCACCAATTTGAAGAGTTTTGTACCATAAATGGAATTAAGCATACTTTGAACTCTACAAAGCATCCTGAAGGAAACGGAATGGTCGAAAGATGCCATAGAACTCTATTAGCTACAATTTCTACAAGTATGGAAGATCCAAAACACAAAGATTGGGACTTGAAAATTAAAGATGCCGAACGGAATTTAAATAATGCAGTTAATAAAACAACCAATAAGACTCCATTTCAAATGCTACATGGTTACTCACCTAGATTTTATGATGGACTAATAAGCAAATTAGCAGATGATGAAGTCAAAGAATGTAAGGATCCTGAAGAAATACGAAAAGAAGCGATTCAAAATATAGAACGTAAGCAGGAAAAGATGAAATCATATTTTGACAAAAAAAAGATGTAAAACAATCAACTATGTAAAAGGTGAAATAGTGGTCATGAAGAAAACACCTCAAGCAACAGGCCAACCTTTGAAAACTCAACCAAAATACAGGGGACCACTGATAATTACTCAAATATTACCAGGTGACACTTACAGAGTGACTCAGTTACAAGAAAAGGAAAAAGGACACTTTTTCACAACCACCGCCCATGTAAGTCAACTAAAACCTTGGAGAATTTACCCAGACACAAGTGATTCCAGTGATACTGAAATTGAACTTTGAACTTAATGAACTTTCATTTAAATTAAACTTTAAAGAAAATCTGAACTTTTATGATATTTTCTATTGAATATAATGTATAATTTTCTCATTATATGTACTAATTATTTCTTTCCTTTTATAAGTAGGTTAGCAAATGTAAAATTAGTATAATTTCTAAACTTTTGTTAAATTTGATGTTTAAGAAATAGTAAGTATGTCTGAAGAATTGTTAAGATTTGTAAGTATGTTTATTTTTATTTTGTAATGTTTTAAAGTTTTTGTATTATTTTTAGTTTATAAATGTCTACAAGTATTGTTTGTATTAATCAGGAGATTAATCGGTCAGTCTGGCCGAATGTTAACATTAAGCTGTAATATTTAAAAAATAAGTGGCCACTAGATGGCAGTAGTTAACATGTCATGAAAAGAGATGTATATGTAGTAGAAAGAGAGAGAGTGTTTATGAAGGAGCTCACAATGAAAGAGCTAGATGTCTGTAAATAATTCTACATGTAAATAAATCTGTAAATATTTATTAAGTACTCCTTCCTTCCCCACCTAAGCTACTCGTCATCCGACAAACTATAACGGAATAAAACCTTAATAATATATATATATATATATATATATATATATATATATATATATATAACGATGAGAGTACTAAAAAGCTATGACTGTGATAGTCACGATTTTACCAAACTAACATTAGAAAAATATGCTTAAAAACATGACTTATGATCATAGTTATGGTTTTATGTTAATTTTTCGACTGATTTTTAATCTAATTGCACCAGAAGTATGATTTAATTAGAATCTAAAAGGTAAATTACTGAGAAGAACTAAATGATGTTATACGATAAAAAAAAAGTGATTATAAAGAGGAATAACAGCCCAGTCACACCAGTCCATAAAAACCATAGATATTCTACTCACTGTGAAACGTGAGTGATGTATATCTTGTTTTGCTTTTGTGTGTACTTATCGCCGCAGCAGATAAGCCATGAATTTTTTTTTTTTCCTAAAATGCCTCCCGGTATTTTTGAGTTACCCCGCAGTAACAACACCCCCGAGAATACTATACAAGGGGGTGTTGGCAGTAATCTCTTAGCTTATCTCCTTTTCGAAGTGTTTGGGCAATTTTAAGGAAATCAATCAATCCCGAAAGGGTGATAAAAAGTAGAAGCTAAGACAACCTTTGACCTGCTACATGTGCTGCTGGGGTCCGGGGGAGCAAGTTCATAATATCTTACTTGAGAAAACAAAAATTTCTCAGCATATTTTTCAGTTAGCAAACTGTTTGTTTTTTCAGTGCTCATTACAGTAAATTACATCAACAAAATTTTACATAAAGCAAAATTTCTACGCACTCAAATGCTCAAAATTGCAAATGAGAACATTTTCTTTGCTTGTTAGAGATTAAATTTCAGGAAACATCGTATTCTAAGAAGACTGGTTTTTGTACGGATTGCTTCTTTCCTTATTTTTTTATAATATATAAATACAGCTTTCATTATTTTAATTTATAAATATATATGCTAAGAATATAATATATAGTTTTATAATATAAGTTTTATATTATGCTAAGAAAATATAGACTAATTTCTCTTTTAGTATAAAAACTTTTCTTTGTTTTTTTGGAAATTATTTATATATATATATATATATATATATATATACCTAAATAATCAATAATAAATGATAAATTATCAATAATCAACTTATTAAGTATAAATTATCAATTTATTTATTCTCTAACATTAAGCATTTACAGAAACATTTGACATTAATTTGCAAAATGCATTGACTTATTTAAAAATATATCTAAACTAAATTTTTGAATTGAAATAAATTCAAAAGTAATTCTAAATGAAATTTAAAATATTAAGAAAACACAATTTAGTAATTAATTTGCTATTTTTGTAATTAAGCAACAGCTTCTGAAAAATTAAATAAATTCAGTGTATATTTCTTCCGGCCCAATTTATAACAGAACCATATCGTACTAATATAAAATGTAAAAGCTGGAATCGTAGACTACTAAAACACAAATTAAAATAATGCTTTAAATATAGGATTTTTATTTTTTGATATAAATTGTCATCGAATTACAAAATGAGCAATTGTCAACATAAGCTGAAATACTTGAAGACAAAACTTCATAAATTATTCCATTGTTACATTACCAGATGGTCGTCTAAGCTGAAATTATTTATGACAAATTTCACAACACTCTAGTCAAAGAAAAATAAGTGCAACAAATGTTTACTTTTTCACAGAGCTTCGTAAATTTAAAAATTGACATTTGAATATGTAAGAATTAAATTTCGCACCTTCAGGATAATGAAAGCCGTAAAGTGACGAAAATAAAAGCAAATTTATGATGATTTTTAATTTACATTTTTAAAAATCATAAAAACATACTAACTTACAATAAATAAGACAATTTTGCTTTTCTAAACAAGGAAGTAAGCCGGAAATTTTGAACATTGCCGTGGATAATATTGCAATTCAAATTTAAGTAAAGCATGCAATTCAAAAACACACTAAACCAAAAATGATTCTTAAATTTCTCGTAATAAAAACCATTATTCTCACTATTAAGTTTTACTCTCCGATTTAATGTAATCTTAATTCTCACTTCAAATTCTAAATAAATTCACCAAATTTTTAATTTAATCAAATCATGTTTATGGCTTTTATATGAAGAATTTATATATACTAAATTTCTTTTAAAGTGATCACATTTGTTTTCAAAGGAAAACTTTTTTTTAAAATAAAGTAGCTTTGAAAAAATTAGATAAAGTATTAAGTAAACACATATAATGCTTATGCCATAAAAAAAGCAACTTTTGTGGCATGACAGCTTACTAGCGAGGGGACAAGACCAGCAAGTGCCCAATTTGTTTGAGGGCTCTGGGATACGACATCACCCTCTATACCTAAGAGGCTATTAGAAGGGTACTGGATACGAGGCATACTTCCGGGTTAGGTGATCTGCTTAACGCAACACCCTCCTCAATGTTCACTTTAACCAAGCAAGCTTGGTACTCCATTTAATACATCCACAGAAAGGAGGAAAAGCTGTAACGACATCGCTCAGCGCGAGGATTGAGCCTTGAACCTGTGAGTGCGAAACGCTACTCCTATGCTACCTGGTTTCAATGCTGCAAAGTATTAAATTGTTTGGATTTTTAAATTGAACGAATTTCATTTCGATTAGAGAATGCTAAATGCCAAATACCGTTTCAATGCTGCACAGTATTAAATTGTTTGGATTTTTAAATTGAACGAATTTCATTTCGATTAGAGAATGCTAAATACCAAATACCGTGGCATTTAGCAATCTCTAATCTATAAATATCTTTGATTAAGTTTATAATTATTTTCAAAATTTGTCTTTAAAAATATATTTGTATTTATGGTTTTCTTAATTTAATACAGCCGAATCGAGAGGGATCCAATGTTTTCATAACTTAAATGAAACACTTTGAATTCTTAACCATCGATACTTACATGAATTTTCTTATATTTGGTACATTAATTCTATAAATTTCTGTCGTCTTTTTCAGATTCTTTGAATGCGATTCTATTATTATAGTTTGATTACAATACTTTTGAAAAACATTTTTGAAACAGTCATCTTTTACCACATTATAATTTCTTTTTTTTAAATGAAATTATTTTATAATCTTATACTTAACACATCTGTAGTTCAAGTCAATTTAAAAGTATTTTTGTTAGATATTAAGTAATAGTTAAAATATACTCGCTAGACGAAAATATTGGAAGAAGAACATTTTGTGCAATTTCAAATTATTATCCCTGTACATGGATTTATCTTGATTTTCACTCACATAACTGAGTGGAATAGAAAAAAATATCACGTAAACTTTTTTATCGAGAAGATTATTTTAATAATGCGATACACAGGAAACATAATGAATGAAAAGTAAACATCATAGAGGACTGTATTGCAATTTTTAAACGTAATATGCAATAAAGCATTGTAGAATTAATAGGTATATTATTATAAGGCATATATATTATAAGCCTCCAAATTACCCATACCTGTTTTTTCGATGATGTATTTAAATGAATTGAATAAATATTTGAATAGGAATTTAACATCATCAAGAGGTCTGAAAGATATTTCTGATTTTGTAGTTTGTGTCTTAATGATTCTACATGACTAGGAGGTGAATGAAGAAGCACTTCCCTGTCTCGTCTGAGTTCCGACAAAGGGGCGACAGTCTGACAGTTTTAAGGAATAAATGTAAATTATTGACCACCTGCAACGGGCCACCCTCTTCTTCTCTGGAGATAAACAGGCGGACTTTCTGCGCTTGATTGTTTTATTACATTCTCTGTCATCTTTTCTTCGGTTGGGTTTCTTTAGAGAAGTAGTACTCTCCCTTTTGCGGGAGGGGGGTGACACCCTTTCTTCGGCTTCATCTTTGAACATTCCCCAAAAGATGCGAAGATCGGCGCCTTGAATCGAACACCCATGTAAATACTATAAAGATAAAGAAAATTCCAAAAAAAAGGGAGGGATGCAGTGAGAAAATGATACACATGGAAAGTAGGGATGTGCCAAATAGTTATTTTTTAATAACCTGTTATAGCTGTTATACTTTGAGCTGATAGCAGTTAAAAATAATTGTTATAAAATAATAATGAAAATTGGCGATTATTGTCTTATAAATAGCGGAAGACTCTACATTTTTCATTGGCTTAAGAATAATGTTCTTTGGCGACTAATAACGAACTGTTATTGGCGATATTGAGGTGTATTAAAAAGTATTTTGGGAGCCAACTCATACTAGATTTTAAGAAAAAAAAATACTTGATTATTAAATTGTGCATTACATTTTTAGTTAACCGGTTAAAAAAAAAACTTCTTATTGTGCCTTTCTATGGAAATCGCAGAAATTTCATTCTGGAGAATAGCATTTCTTAGAATCACATGTAGTATCATGTTTTAGCCTTGATTTTCTAAGCATTTTTCCCAAAATGTATTTCTAACTACTTTAAGGATTTTTCTTAGCTGAGGAAATCACTTATATTGTTTATCTACAGCACACGAATTTTAAGTAAATTTCATATTCAATCAAGTGTTAAAAAAAATAAATAAAACAAATTTTGTGAAGGGCAAATTAATAAACAGAAAGTGAAATGTTGCAAGAAAAATTTATAAAGTAATCAATTTGCAATTTAAGGAGTAGTTTGTTTTTTAAGAATACTTTATATTTTTATAAATGTATTGCTATTGATTTGATTGTGTCTTACCTATATTATATTTTTTTGCTACTCATTAGAAAATTACTTTCATAAGAAATTATTTTAATTAAACTGTTTTATTCATTTTTTATGTTAATACTTTCACTTTAAAATAATTATTTCTGAGTAATTTAATCTGAAGCTTAATGATTATATTTACAAATTAATACATTGTTAAGAAAACTATTTCAACTATCATTAACAATTAAATTTTAACAATTTACAAATATAAATATATTAATATAAGTTTTATATTACTCTTAATATAAAATTACTTAAGTAAAATAAAAATTTGTTTCCATTTTGTTTAATAAAAAAATATTTGCCAAACATCTACAAACCGTTTTATGTTAATAATATCTATATATATATATTTAAATTAAAATGTATTTTAAAAAAGAAATTCACATTGAATAAAAAAATTTTAATTAATTAATTTATTTTTTACATAATTGAAAAATGTACCCTAATTTAAAATTTCCCCTTTTAAAACAATGTATTTTATATTATTTTAATTTTCCAATGGAAAATTATAGAATTAGAAGGTAAAAACTGCAGATATAAATTTCATAATTATAATTTAACGGGATTATTTTAATATTACATTATTTCCGACTAATCAATCATTTTAGAAACCAAACTCTTTACTTCTTTCCTATTTCTCCTCCTTCAAATTGTCGATTCCTTTCTTTTGAGAAACCCGAAACCGTCTTTTTCTTGAGAACAAATTTCCCACTCTCATTACTTCTCCTACTCTGAATTTGGAGGAGCAGTGCCCCGAGACAAGAATATAGCCGATGAAAAGAATCTCAAAAGGAGAAGTGAAACATGATGTTTTTCCCTGTAACATTATTTTCAAAATAGCAAAATGGTATTAAGTATTACTAAACCCTCGTGTAAAATCACAAACCGACTCGATGTTTTTTCTGTTAATGAAATTTGTCTTCCAATCTTTCCAAATAGGTAATTCTCACACAGATTTGTTTTCCTCTTTTTCACAAAGCTGATGAGAAATTTAAGATTCATAAAATATTATGAATTTTCTCCCTTCATTTCATTTATGATAAATTTGATTAATATCCATTTTGTCCTATTATATTGCTTTCACGATCTTTAAAGAACCTAGCAGAGTTACAATCAACTTTCTCAGAATTTTTTTCCTCCATAAAATAATAGTATGGTATTTTTAAAAATTATCAAAGAGAAAAATTGTTGACATTTATTTAAAATTAATAGTTTCAGTTGAATTGTTTTATTTTCGACAAAGCAAATTTTTATTGCAACAATACTGTTATAACAATTTAAATTTGACTATAAAAAATTAGATATGTGCTCTTCAAAACTCAGCATGTTAATCCAAAACTAAGTTTTCCACTGAAACATAAAAAAAAAACATAATTTAAGAAATTTTAAAAATGAAGCAAAAATTATTAACTCTCCAAGTAAAATGATTAAACATTAACAAAATTCGATCTGCATATTAAAATGGAATATTAAACAAATGTAAATAGCAGTCATTTCAAGATAACATAAATATTAAATAGTGTAACTTACGCTCTCAATTTTAATTTAAATTATCCTTAACATATTTACATTTTCTCTTAATTAACAATATCTCTTAAGAAATTTTATTTTAGTCAGGTAAAAAATATTCAGATGACGATAGCTGTTCCTGTCAACAGATGGCACCACCACTGAATCTCTTCTGTGGTGGTGGACGTGTCATCTCTTTTCACTTTCTTTTTAATGAGAGATTTATGTTATTGTTGGTTGAAGATAAAACTAGTTGAATAGTGCCTTTTATTTTTTTTTATGTTCTTATTGTGTTTGTATATTAAAAGGTTAAAGCAAAATTATGTACTTCATAATTTATAAGATTATGTAAATAGCTTTAAGTCAGTATTTTTAACAGCAATGTTAACTTTAGTTTTTAAAACTGTGAAAGACTAAACAAATTTTAAATGTATGGTATTATATTATTTAAATTAATGTATTTGAAAAAAAGAAAATTACTAACAAAAAAAAAAAGCTTTTTTAAAATAACGGAATGATTTTTTTTTTTTTTTTTTTTTTTTCGATAGAGAAAACACAATTGAAGTTCACAAAATTTCTATAAAATTTTCAATAGGAAATGGGACAAAAAATTCCTTTAATAAAATGCAATTTAGAAAAAACTGTAAAATATATTGTATTCTGTTTTTATTAATAAAATACACTGTAAAATGAATTTTATTTATAAAAAGTAATAATATCCCATAGCATATTATATACTTTTATTCGATAAATTAAACTTAATGTTATAATTTATCGAATAAAAATTAAAATTTTAAGATTATAAAACATTTTGAAATGACATTAATTATCATGTAAACGAATCAGAATGTGTGAAAAAAGCATATCAAGAAAATATAATATTTGTACAAAGTTTTCAATAATGCATATTAGTATGCACATCCATCAAAACACAGTTTTTATCACTCTTAAGGTACATAATGAATAAATTTTTTAATAAAAAAAGATAAATTATGAAGTTTAAATAATGCTGATTATGATGTATTTGAGATGAAATGAATTGTAAAATAATTATATCAATTTAAAACAACATTTGCTGCAAAATATTCAGAATATAAAATTTATGAAAAAGCTGATTGCACAGTTAGCATATATTTCTGGGTGTTTTTAAGCCAATTTTAAATTAGTACGCTAATTAAATTAAATATACTAATTTAAATTAATAACTGAGTTTAAATATGGTAAATTGCTATAAAATTTTCAGAAGAATAAATTTGCGAAGCATATATTTTTTTACGAAGAAAATTCGTTCAAAATAGGAAATCACGTAGCACATCTTTTATTTAAATTTTTTACAAAATTTTATTTTAATTCACTAATTTTAATATGTGTAAAATAAAATATATAACCCATTAAAAACTGCAAAATGTTTTTCTAACTGATAATTACACATATTTGGTTAATTCACATAACAACTTCAAACAAGCAATTATTCTTTAAATGACACGAGAAAAAGTTTTTTGAATTTTATATAAGGAACACAAATTAAGAAGTTAAACAAACTCAGTAACATTTGCTAGGCAGATTTGGAAGTAATAATTTCTGTTAGGAAACCAATGCAACTGTTTTAGATATAAAAATAAATTGATTTAATTTCAGCAAAATTTGTTTTGGTAATCACACGGTCCTAAGAGCAACATTTCTTGGAATTGAAAACAAAAAATTACGTAATTAATAAATTTATATGATTAATTTTATCATCTGTGATCAACGACCCTTTTCTTAGCAATTACTGAAAAATAACTTTTGAATCAGCGTTGTGAACAAAAAATTTACATTAGTTATCATTGATGTTAAAAGGAAGAAGCATAAAATTTTTCTTTTATGCTTTTTATCAGAAAGTCAATCCACGGAGAAGAAAGAAAAGGAGATAATTGTAATTCAAAAATGATTAAAAAAAGTTTCATTAACATAATCGCATTTAAGTCTAAAAGCCATATTTTTTGTTCGAATTTTTTTTCTACAAAATCTTATTCATATTTTTTCCATTCATATAATAAATTTTGCATCCCTCAATAAAAATTAAGTTATATTCTTATATATTATGCTTACCTCAATTTATATTACTCTACTTAATTTTGCCATTGAAATTATCTATTATATATGTACAATATATTTGAATTTTTTTAATTGCAATTTTACAATTAATTTTTTCGTTCTGAGGATTAATATTTTACTAAGAATGAATTCGAGTGTATACTTAAAATAGTGTCTTCTTTTTTGAGCTATCCTTTTAACCCAAATTGTTGGTTGTAAAATAAAATGCAATTTATTAAATAGATTTTATAAAATTAGTTTATAAATATGTGTAAGTATTGTATGTATATTTGCATGAATATATTTATATATTTTTTTAAAAAATACTTATGTTTGTAAATTTTTCCATTCTCAAGGATAGTAATTTTAATATTATTTATTTTTGATGTTGACGAACTATTTTTGGCTTATCTAAGAATAAAATACATATGTATAGGATACCCTTTTCATCAAGATGTCCGATACATTCATACTAGAGAATAATCTTGAGTTTTCTCTTTCCCGAAATTTCCAGATTGATGTGGCCGAATTAGAATTCTAATCTTGACCATTTAAACCATCATGGAAATTTTTATTCTCTACAAATCATTTTCATGTTTCAGTTTGCATATTGATGTGTTTAATGCTTTACTAATTTATTTAATCATGGGTGTGGTGGATTGCTTGGTTAGAAATTGTTATTGGAAAGTTTTTATTAGTTATTGGAAAGTAGTAAGTTCGAATCCCGGCTTATCTGAAGATCCGTTGTGTTCACTAATGGAGGCTGGGGTACATAAAATATGTTATGGTTGCAATGTGACCTTCATGTTCCCATTCCAAATTAATACCTCTGGGGATGTTAGAAGCCAGGCCTTGAGTCTTCTCTGGATTTCTGTCTCTAAGTTGAAAGACCCAGATGGTGTTGCCATCTATGACCAAAAATCATACTTCTACCCTCCTGTAGGGATTGCTCTGTTCTAAAAATGGAAAACGCTCATTCTGACTTCATTCGTCCGGTCCCAGACGGGCAGGCTTCGTCAAGTGTTATAAGTCGCTAATAACATTCCCAATAACTATTTTAAAGAGAAATTCCTAATAACAGTAACTGTTCTTATCTAACTAAAGAAATTAAGGAAAAAATCCAAACTTGTAATGGGCTGCGGAAAATATGGCAAAATATTAAAGATCTAAGTGATAAAATGAAATTTGATTCGCGTTACAATAATTATGGTAAAATCGAAAATAGGAATTTATAAGAGAGGCTCAGTGGTCACAGCATCTTAATTCACTGGAAGCTAGCGACGACTCTCTCTAAAAAACATCCCAACTTTCACAAAAAAAAAAAAAAAAAAAAAAAAAATGTATAATTAGAATTCCGCTTGTTAAATATATATAAATAATATATATTTAACAAGCGGAATTGTAATATATATAAATAATATATATTTAACAGGCGGAATTATAATTATTTTCCATAATTTCAAATGTTTGTAGTGTTATAGTTTAAACAAGACGGACCTCGTGTAGATTTTTATTAATTTTATTTTAAAAAAAAACAACTATTAAAAAAGTAGTAAACAGTAAGTAAGTATATAAGTACTGCAGACTGACTGTCTGTTCTCATGAGAACAGACAGTCAGTCAGGCTCTATTCTCCACAGTGGTTTGATGCCGAATGACTTCTGTTACATAGAGGGCGCTGCTCTTGGAGTTTCTACACTTGCATCGACACCACCTAATAACGGCCACTCAAGTACCTATTATATTGATAATGATAAAGCTAATGCAATAGCAGATAAACACAAAGAGCAATTCTCCCCTATTTCAATTATACATCCTGAAGAAAATAATATAATTGGAGTGACGGGATTTGAACCCGATAGACGATACCTCCACTCCTCTTATATAACTTTCTGAAATCATGCGATATATCAAATTCATGCACCCAAAAAAAGCCCCAGGGCACGATGTTGTTAAAAATAAAATGTTGAAAAAATCTCCCCTTTAAAGCAACATTTCTCATTGCAAAAATATTTAATAAAATTCTTAATTTAAACTACTTTCCGAGAGAATGGAAAAATACTATAGTTGTCCCTATTTTCAAAGGTGCTCAAAAAATACACGTGACCCTACCTCTTATAGTCCAATATGTCTACTGCCGGTAATATCAAAATTATTTGAATATTATACCAAGAACAGAATGGATGAATATATCCAAATTAATAATTTAATTATAAATGAGCAATTTGGTTTTAAATCACAACACGCGACCACAAACCAATTGCTCAGAGCAGTAGAGCTCATTACGATTAATATACAATTAAATAAAGCAACAACAGAGCTTTTCCTTAACGTTACAAAGTCTTTTGTCAATGTTCAGTTGGATGATTTATTAACTAATATCATTGAAACTTCCACAAGCCCTAATAAATATTCTAAAAATCTACCTGGAAAATAGAACTTTTCAGGTTAAAATTAATAATGCAAGATCTGACAAATACACCATAATGAGTGGTGTTCCTCAGGACCCAATATTTTTCAATATATGTATATATACATATATATATAGAGAGAGAGGACATACAAACTGACCCCGATATTTCTTATTTACTGACTATACAGGATTGATGAGTTCTGGTGACTCCAATGCTATAGAAGCGGAGCCAATCAGAAACTTTAACCCTGTACTGGAAAAATGGCTAAATAAATGGAAAATTTCTATTAACTCAGAAAAATATAGAGCTGTTCTTTTCGGAAACAAATGAAAAGCTGACAACCTCTAACAACTTACAATATTAACATACTCTGGTCAATACATATGAAATACTTGGAAGTAACTCTGGGCAGGAAATTAATCTGGCTGCCTCATATAAACGAAATTCTTAAAATAATGTGAGCAAGTAGAAGCAGTACTCCATTGATTTCTAAAGAAATAAATACTCAATACAGAAAACAAAATTTTAATCCATAATTCATTAATTCGCCAATATTAACCTATGCAGCACCTGGTTGGGGGTATGTAGCTTCCAAATATATCTGTAGACTGCAATCATATGAAAATAAACTAATCCGCATGCTCGTTAAAGCCCCAATATACTTTAGAAATACAAACATTTTTAGTAAATATAGCGATGAAAATATTTAGTAAATATTTATAAATTTTAGTAAATATAACGACTTCATAATCAGAATATCCCTCAAATTTTATGAAAACTTTTATCTAACATAGCCAACCACTTAATTAATAACCAACCCACATATAATATAGACGATCCCGACAACAAGAGAAGACCAAAAGCTATTCTGAGAAATAGATAATAATAACATTTAAATGAGTATACAAATTTTAAATGAATCTTATCAATATGAACTGGAGAATTATTGTTTGAATAAATGCCACATATTATTGAATGCTTAGTACTATTTTCTTCCACTTTTTCTTTATCTCTATAGATTTTATTTAATTTAAATAAACCTTCAACTTAAATAATAGTAATTTTCTCTAGTACCGTCAAAAATTTTTTTTGAGTCCAACATGTGGGTGGCAGATGACCCCTCAACCGGACGCTCTGATTTTCTCTGGATTCTCCCCAACCTAAGTGATTAAACATTTATCGATGTCTAATCCCCCCCCCCAAAAAAAAACTGCTCTAGCGCGTGAAATTTCTTCTCACTCTTTGATTTTTATTAAAACCCCCTTTTAATCGACTATTTCCTCACCCATATCTTCCCCCGCTCGGAGGAAGTATGAAGCAATGGAAACAACTAAAATGATATCTAAACTCCACTCTTCATTTTTTCGTGGCATGCGGCTCCCTTTCACTTCGAATGGCGAAATAGCCATTCTTCCAAATATTCCTTTTAATCGTCCCCCTCCTACTCTAACTGCTCTGCAGATAAAAAAAAAAAATAAAAAAAAATAAAAAAAAAACGAAACCAAAACACATTGCATTTCTATTTATTTAAAAGTATGAACTTGGGAATTTTAACAGGATCTTAACTGATTTTAAACAAAACTATACACATGTTATATACTAAGTCGTAATAGCTAAAACAAACCACATAATTTAACCTAGTCAATATTTTAAATGTTACCTGGTTTTATTAATATGATTTCTATATGCCCTCAGAGGAATTGAGCAGCACTTGCAGCCAAGTAAATGAATTTGTGTAAATATTTTTTTCTTTCATATGATAGTCAATTCAGAACTGTAATGTTGTATATGGTTCAATTTAATAATTTGTTTGTAAATATATTATAACCAAAAATATGGTATAATCAAGAAATTTATGTAAACAAAAAATCTTTGTTATTCCGCCTTGTTTTAAAGGCAAAATGTTGTAAAAAAAATTTTATTTATGTAACTATGCATGTGAATTTTATTAACCATAAAATTATGATTTATCTAGGCACTGCCTGTAGTTTGAAATCCTTTATCCTGATTGGTAAATCAGTACTAATGAGTGAATTAGTTGCCTGCTACCATGCCATGACTGCGGATACAGGCAGATCACTATGGTCCGACAATTTCGATCACTACGAATGATAATGAGAGCTGTAAGCAACCGGGCGTCTTTCAAAATAAATTATACTTAAAGTAAATTAAATAATATTTTCATCATACATTATTTTTCAATACATGCTAGCTTTTTTTAAAACAAGAATTTTTACAATTGCTGAAGCTACAATAGTAAAAAACTGCATTACACACACAGACGTACTTGTATAGGTATATTATAAATACACGTTTTTGTGCTCAAAATACCGACAACAGGTACAAAATGGACTATTAACTACGTAAAGCATCCGCACTGGGGCTGAGATTAAAATTTTCAATGTATAAGAGTTCCCTGTAAAGGAACTGGATTGTATTTGTAATTTTTTCTTACTTCCATTTGATATTACCCATTTATGTCAAAATAATTCTTTAAGTTGTGCTAACAAGATTTTCAGTTAAGAGAAAAAATATGAATACAAAGCAAACAAGAGAATTTGCGAGAACAAAATGTTGACGTTAGGATTTAGGAATGCGCTTATAGAGATATCACACACACTGTGAGTTTCCTACTGAAACGTCAGCTCAACGTGGAAAATGACTCATAGCTGAGAATAAATATCAATGCATCTATATTATGGAGATGAGAATCGAACCAATAACTTGTTGAAAGGAAGATCATGAGGAATTTTATTTAATATTATCTCTCTGATTATATAAAAAAAAATTAAAAGAAAATTGTGAAAATTCAGGAATTCTATATTGTTTTTTTACAGCAAAAATTAGATTTAAAAATGAAATTCCCAAAAAACAAATTTGTCCGACAGGAAACTATTTAAGATTTCTTAATAATTTTAAGACCTTAATTATTGGTATTTTATAGGCAAGTTCTAATGTAATTGATTTTTTAGTAAATTTATTTTCGATTCACAAAATTTGCTTTCCAAATAAAATCGTGCTGCTCAAAAAAAAAAAAAAAAAAAAAAAAAAAAAAAAATATATATATATATATATCTAGAATAAAATTGAAAGTATATTTCTTTCTGGAACAGATATAAAAAAAAGTGTCATATATAATATGATGTTCTGTTGCTATTTTATTTTATAATAAATCACTTTCTTTTGTATTTATATTTGAAAGATTTATTTAGACAATTTCAAATAGACAAAATAAAATAAAATTCTAAATTTGTCGAAATAATCGAGTATTGTATTGCACTGGCTTTACTACAATGCACAAATGAATAAAGAATTTTCAACCCATTACGCCATTTTTTTTCTTCTCTTTTTAGTATCTTATTCAAATCGGGCTTAATTTATTTACATCTGCTTAATTTTTTGTATTGAGATTGATGTCAAGTTTTTTGGCGCTTCTTTTTGTAGAAGTAGGGAATTGCAAGGGATGAACCAAAGAAAACATCTATTTTCCGCCGGAATGCGATGAAGCAATTAAATACAGGAAGTCAGCCTTTTTCTCTAGCCAAGAGCCTGGACCACTGCAGGTGGACAATAATTCACTTTTTTTTTCTTTCTTTAAAAAAAATCACCAGATCTCCCAGATGATTGGGAACATGAGTGGATGTTGAATTTCAAAGCTCTTTTTGTACAAATGGTGAATGGAAGCATCCAAAGATAACATTGTCAACAATTCTCCCAATGGCTGTTAGTTATATGAGCGAAAATTCAGTGCTAAGTTGTTCTGAATCCCTAGTGTGATGGTTTTTCTCCTGGCTTAGAGTGTAAATTGAGACTTGTAACTCAATACTTAGGTGTATGGGCTACATAAAAGAAGCACTCTGATCACAAATGGTTGCAGGTGGTTGAAAAAAAGATGTTTGTAGAAACTTTCCATATGCTTTGAATTTTTGAAAGAAAGTGAAAGACATTAGCATTAAGGATAAGACATTGTTACTTTTTTTGTACTTGGTTAGTATTGATTACAGTTACTATTAAAGTAATGAGTATTTTACAAATTACATTTTGTACTTGTTACATTTTTATGTGCTGCTACATATCAGATTGGAAAATAATTAAAAAGTTTTTATAAGTTTACGAAATAAATTTAATAAAAATTAAATGAATAATAAATGAGTTAATAACTAATAAAAATATATTATTAAATATATAATATTTAAGATGATTCCATAAAATTAATTATTATGATTAATGTTGATTCATTATCATTTAAAAATAAGCATTCACTTAAATATTAATAAAAAGAGTTTGTGATAATCTATAAAAAATAATTGTTATCTATATTTCATTAATTGCTATTTTATGCGTTTTCTAAGACTGCTTTAATTTAAAGCATGATGGAGAGAAAGATAAATTTCCTCCAAAAACAGTTTTTCTGTGAAAAATTTCTAACATTTTCTTAAACATTATTTATTCAATGTAAATATTCATATTTTGTTATTTATATTTATATTCAGGATTTGTATTTGTTAAAAGTAAATATTCAAATTACTAAACAGCAATTTTTAAAGATTTCCAATGTTAATTAAAATATAAAATTAGGTGAAATAAGAATATAATTTCTATTTTCCAACTAAATCAGCTTAATTTTTAGTCTCAATTTATTAAAAATTTAATTAAATATAAATTAATAATAGTATTAGTAAATAGTATTTTATAATTAAATGCTATATATTTTGTGAATAATTGTTATGTGGGAGAATTATATATAATCAAAACAATTTTTTGTTTTTTTAAAAAAAAAAAATCATTTTTTGTAGAAAGTTTGCATAGAAAAATACAGCGACTAATTTAAAATAAATAAATAAAAATAAAATTTTTAAACTTTTTATATTTTTAAACAATAAAACTTACATTAATATTTGTTTTATTATAATAAATAGTAATTTTCCTAATAAAAGACGTGATCTATATATAATTTTATGTAGTAGCTAAACCAGGTTTTTCTGAAATAAATTTAAACTAAAATTGAAACTCTTATCTCTTTCATTTTCGCATAGTATTCACTTCTTGATACTTTTCATATTATCATAGACCTTCTACCATAAGATATTCTATTTAATTAATATTATAATGTATTATGTACATTTTTTATCTTACGTTTTTCTTATCACAAGTTTTGTTAACAGTTGCTTACTTTTTAATTAACTTAAACTATAAAAATTATTTAATAATTTGTTATGTAAAGTAATAAATTGTGTGTATTCTCAAAATGGAAAAATAAAGAAGAGGAATCTAAAACATTAATTTTATTTTCTGATAAATTTAGTATGAGCAATTCAAAACATAACTGTTTTATTATTTAAATAATAAACATATTTAATTAAAAAATAAATAAAAAAATTTTAGATGTCCAAAAAATAAGAAAAATACAATTTCATATTTGAAAATTATATATAAAAGAATTTAAATTTCTCATAAATTCAAATATTTCTTAAGTTCTTTCAATATTTATTTATAAATGAAATTGCTAAATTTCTTTTGATAAACTTTCTAAAATATTTGGTAGATGCATATCATTCTCTAGTTTATAAATGATCTTTCACCTTAATTTAAAGATATAATTTGATAAATTTTCTTCCTTTAATTAAATTATATAATATTTATTATACAATTTCTATATTCAATAAAAGAAAATACATTTTTTAGGTGATCTCTAAGAGGCCATGAGATCTAATTTATTTACCCAGAAGTTGCTTTACTCATTAGACAATTTAAGCATATTGCTTTTTTCGTTGTTGTCTAAACCAAATTGTATGCAATGATAATATTACAGTATAATTGAGAAAAATATTTGCTGTTATTTAAAATAAAAAAATATATATAATACATATTTTATCTTCGTTTTCCAGACAGATTTAACTCTATAGTTTCTCTTGATATTTGGCCTATTAATAGTCTTATAAAGATTTAAATAAAAGCACAAAAATATTTTATTGTGTTTTATGTTATTTTGTACCTATTAAAGATGTGAAATTTTAATTTTACTCTGGCAATAATAAACTATGAAATATATCAATATGAAAAAGAAATATTTACAGAAACAAGTTAATACAAAAAAAAAAAAAAAAAGATTTATTAAAATATAACTAAAAAATTATATAGATTTAGTTGTTTTGCACAAATATATCATCTATATCTGCGTAAGTAACAAACAAAATAGATTAGTATGCAAAAGATAAAAAATACAATATTCTGCAGTGATACCTTCTGTTGAAATCAACAGTTATTATCCTCATCTATAGACATTGCTTACATAAATAATCACATTATACTTTTTTAACATTAATAGTGTTTAATTTTTGTTTATTAAATACACACTTTCAAATATTAATTTGACTTACAATAATTTTAAATTAAAATAAGAATTTAACAATAAAACTAAAAAACATTTTCTTTTTTACTTTTTATACATGCATTCAAGCAGAAAAAGTAATTTCATGCTCTTTAACACACAAAGTGCATGTTTAACTGGCATATAAAACTATGAAGTACAAGAAACATTTCTTAATCAATTTTAAGATCAATAGATGGGAAAGAATTTTTGTAATGATTTTGAAGCAGTTTTTAACACACTAAATAAAAGGAAACTGGTTAATTTAATTACTTATTTTAAAAGGAATAAATTTTATTTTTACACTACCAGCTCAGAACATTTCAGAGGGGAAAATATTTAAATAGTATTTCTAGTTACTAAATTATATACATAGTATTGGAGTAAGAGGTTTATTTGTTGGTCATTTTTCATTGCACTACTATATTATATAACTGTGTAATAAAAAATGACTACCAACTAAACATCATCGTTCAACAATACATAATCTTCAAACTATAGAGATTAATAAAATGAAGGAACAACAGAAGTAATTGAAATATCAGTTTGATATTATATAAGATTTATATTGACATCAATAATTTCAACTGAAACCATCATTATAAATCAATAACTCACTTTAATATATTAATTTTTAAACATAATTATTCAAATTTATGTTTAAGCAATATCCCAAAGGAATTTTAAATTTGTATTGTTCATGTTAAAAATTAATTCTCTCATTTTTAAGTGTCTTTAAACAAATATATTATCATACACATTTCAAATTTTGCATGGGCAAATGTCCCATTGTTTCACTCCTTTAATTTAAAAAGACTAGAATTAGGAAAAAAAAAAAAAAAAAAAAAAAAAAAAAACTAACTCACACATATTTATTTACAAAATAAATATACTTTCACAATTTTTTATTACTGTCATACCAGACATCTTGATACAAAATACAAATATAAAATTTTCTATTTACATTTAATCAAATATAAACACATGTAAGTTCGCAAATACAATCCTTTTATTAATAACAATAATGTGGCTCTAATTATATTCACTTTTGTAAGTGAAATTTGAGAATATTTGTCTATTTTCAAGATAATGACAAGTAAAATTGATTTTGGTCTTAGACAATGAAATCCAAAAAGTTAAAATAATTTTACCAATATATTTGTGAATTATTTTAACATATAAGACATTTCTTTCAAATTATTAAACCCATGAGCAGAAAGCTAACCATTCAGTTTCAGGCACACCTGTAATTGAAAAGAACCTAATTATAAATCTGAATACATGCTTACTTCAGATAAATTTTTAGTGGTATATATTTAAAAACGAAGTTTCTAAGAATGATTTTATATAACATTTAATACAGTAAAAAATTGACAGACTAAAAAAATACTTGGAATAAAACATAATATACTTGGAATAAAGTATGGTAAATAATATTTTCATTGCTTTCAAGACAAGTTGGATAATTAAAGTGGTCTAAATAGGAAAGTATTTTATGAAGGGACTTTTTGAGACTTAGTAAACCATTTTATTAGTTATAATTCAAAAGCTGAGATAACTGTATTACAGATTTAGCATATTGAATAATTTCAAAATGCTTGATTTTAGAACAATAAAAATAATTCCTACTAACAATTCATTAATATTTTAAATACTATTTCCTTCGTTATTTTATGCTGTAAAACTAGATATTTTAGAATATAACTAGATTGCACACCAAGTCCAGATATGTTCATGAACTCACTGACGAATTGATCTTAAGAGCTATAACAAGTGATGTTGATTATTATAGATATCATATAACCACAACTGCACAATAATCTAGTAAATACATTATTCATATTCCCTTCATTATTTCTAACATCGGTTATAAACAAGCTAAAACTTCACTGTACAAAACAAAATATTTACGCCAAATTGCAATTCTCAACAACAATACTATATTTAATTAGTTTGCTCAAATTACCTGATTTATCTCAGTTAAATTGTAATAATTTTAAAAGTTAACTCTTAAGAACTTTTATGATCTAAACATTAGTTAATACAAAAGTGAATAAACATGATACAAGACATTTTGTAAAATACTTATGATTCCACTAAGTTTATATTACCTTTTTTCTAGTAAAGAGGACTCTCTAAAAATAATTAAAATTATATGCACAATTGATTCTGAAATTGTACTAAAGTTTCAATTGCAAAGAAAGAATGAGATTGAGTTTCCCCAATTTTTTTTTCTATACATGTATAACAATTTAATTACTAAGCTATATAATATTTAAAATTTCAGATCTTTAACAAAACTCTATTTCAAGTACCTTTTACAATATAGAAATTTAGTGCATTTTGACATTTAAATATAATAATATTAAACAGTCAGAAATTAATTTTAAAATAAGGTTATATTTATAATTCATCAAAATTATGTATATTATTTAATTTTACTTCTTAAAAATTGATTTTCTTGTTTCTCAGAAGACTCAAATTTTCTTGCAATAAGTTTTGAATTTTAGGACAACGAAAACAATCCTCACATATAATTACTTGAAAGTATAAATATTACATAATAAAAATAAAATAGCACATAAATAAATTATAAAACATATGAAGACAATATATTAGTTTTAATATACACTCTTTATTTAGTTTAAAATTTATTTTACATCTTTCATTAAATAACTGTCAGATGTTTATTTAAAAAATATATGTTGTTTAAAAATTTTAAACATATTTAAAAAATAAATCATGTTATTAAATTAAATCACAATCTTTAAATTTGTTCATTTTCGAAAAAGAAAATTGAAACAATGTTAATAAAATTAAATTTTAATTTAAATTAAATCTGATACAAATTAACATAGAAAAAATAAGAAATTAAAATCTTGTAAATCTTTCTTCTTAAAAGGGAAAACATCTTTTCAAATATTTCTATAGTTAATGAGGATAAAAATTTAATAACAAAAAACAATGGAAAGATCCAGTATAATAAAGAAAACAAGTTAAATTATCTAATTATTATACAAAATAGTTAACTAAACAGAATTATATTTTGATTCAACATACAATCTTAGAAATAATATCAATAAATTGTATTTATTTAACTATACATAGCAGCTAATTCAATGAAAAAAAATCATTTGATTGATATCAAATTACTGAGATTATTTTTACTGACAAATAATTCAAAAGTAAATGAATACTCAAAGCAATAAATTTTTTTCTGTAGTACAAAAAATAATGCAACAAATCTCCAATTGTTTTTTAAGAAAATGAAATAGATAAAGTTTATTTATAAAATGTGTTAAAACAAAAGAAAAAGCATTTCAAGAAATTTGAAATAATAAATTTTAAAATATAATATAGATTTTTCTTTACATTAAACTACATACTTCCAAAGATGCTTAAAATATGAATTTGTTTTAGAATTACATTACAAATCATTTATCTATTTTATAACATCATTTATTCACTAATTAACTGGAATTTATTTAAATTAATAATTAAAACACACATCATGGTTTTTTTAAATGAATAAAATTTTAATTAATGTCTTTCTTAATAAAATCTTTATAATCATTTTTCTGTTTTACTTCAATAAATTATTTTTTACATGTTAAATGCCAATGTAAAATTTAAAAAACTATGTTTTTTTATTCCCTCCCATTTATAAATATATACATATTCTTCAAGATGAGGCATTTTTAATATGAAACATACCGATTAGGAAGATAACAAAATTCAACAGAAGCTGGAACATCTTTGAACAGTGAAAGATGTGATTCAAGGCACAAAAGTAACCAATGTAGACTATATGTGATGAGAAATAAATCTTTGAACGACCGCTGCTCCCTTACTTTTCTAGAAAATATAGCATACATAAGAATTACATATTTAATACTGCTACACTGAAAATCTAATTCAGATTTAAAAGCAAAATTTATTTAGCTAAACTCATCTTTTAGAAACATTATAATATAAATCAAAGATTGGTGCATAGCACCATTCTTATGGTAAAACAAATTTTGGATTGCTTTGTGCAGATATAATTTTGAGCTGCCAAGTAAAAGATTTCTAAAATATGACATTCCATTTAGTTAGTTCTTGTGAAAAAAATTTTTTTTTGTGAACCAGTGTTATTAATTCTTATTATATAATATCCATCTTTGATAGCATATTGTTTTTTATTATTATTAGTAACATTATTAGATCATGATGCTATAAAATACAATATCTATGTAAGAAGGTAATTCATAGAAAAAAGTAGAAAACTTGCAAAAAATTATTTGCTTTGTACATACACTTTTTAATGTCAATAATTATGTGCAATGATGATGAAAATACTTTTTTAAGAGCATTATATTTCCCTATTTATTTTGAAACATTAATATAACTTAAAATCTTCAAATAAATGCAACTCAAAATGATAAAATTCTACAAAACATATTTATGTTCAAAATCATTTACAAATAAAAAAATATGATAGAAAAATTTAAAAATAATAGTTAATAATTTTTTTTGATTGTAAGTTTTTTAATTATAAAACTATAAAATATAAGCAAAAAACATTAATAGAACTGATTAGCAATATTTAAAATGCATACTTAAGTTTTTTAAACATATATAAAGTAAAAAAGCCTCTTAAATTATCAGGATTTTGAAACTGGTTTTTCATCCAAAAAGTAAGAACTATAGCACTTTGCAATAATTGGAAGTTGAGACATAACACCATCAGTAATTTCTGTTTTAGAAGACCAAATAAGCATTAAAAATTTTATTTAATAAATCATAATTTATCATAAATTTTCAAATGCATCAGAGCAATTAGCACTTAAAGAACATCAGTTATATTGAGTAAAAATTTTTTATCATTTCAGAAAAAATGTTTAGTTTTTTAATTAGAACTTTTCAAATTGAATACATTATAGAAAAACTATTTAATTACAAAAGTTCATAAAAATATAGAAAAGAAAGACTTTCTTAAAATTAAACAATAAACCTTTTTAGCTTTTTATATATACAAATATAACAGTTTCAGAAAATTTACACAAGTATATTATAATTATTATTAAATATCAAAATGACAAATATTATAAAAATAAGCCATATAATTTTATGAGTAAGATTAATGGTAAAGAGTTAAAACACATATGGTAGAAAAACTTCATGAAAAATGATATTTTCAAATAGATCTTCAATTAAACATTCTCAAATATGGTAAAAGAGAAACAGCAAGTTTATGCCACTCTACAGGATTACTAGGGACCTAAGCAAATAAATGGACGATATTAAAATTAATACAATCAAATTTAATCATGTATACAATCATATGATAAAAAAACTAACTTAATTTCACAATTCTTGTATTAACATGTAAACTGTGATCAGAACTCATAATTCTAAATATTTTTTACAGACAAAAAATTTATATTTTTAAATATGCTTTCTCTTCTTACATTTATTTTAAAAATAATCTCTGAATTTTGTTTGGATTTATGCAGTTAAGTTCATGCCTTTAAAAAAATATATTTGATTAAGAATTTTTTTTTTTTTTTTTTTTTTTTTTTTTTTTTTTTTTTTTTTTTACTAATGGACAATGATTTATATGTAATACCAAAATGACTATTGTTCAACAATTATCTATATTCTCAATATAAAAATATTATAAGAAAAAATTATCACATTATTATTAAGAGTTTTATTTTATCAAAAAACAACATAGAATCAGAACTTACAATAATCAAGATGCAACAAAGAATGATCACTTACAATATAAGCAATTAAATTTTAATTGTTTTACAAACATTAACAATACACACAAACATATAATTTGGGAATGATTTTGATTAATGTTTCAATTGGAAAATTTAAATGCTTTTCATGGTATTAATTTATAAAAAGCATCTTGTTTAAAGATTATAAATTCCAGAAAAAAACTGTAATTAATAAATAAATCTAACTATGCTTTAAAAAATCTAAACACTTTTCTTAAAAGATTAAATTTAACATGCAAATAAAAATTATGTAAAATGAAAAATAGATGTTGATAGTTAATATAAATAAAGACTGACTTAATCAGAAATTAAAATAATTTACTAAAAAGAAATTTCACTTTTTCAAAGAAAAAGAGAAATAAATTCATTGTTACAATACAAAAGATAGTTTTACTCATAACTTTGTGTTTAGTGTGGATATTCCATTAACTTTCTAAATGCAAAATTCCAAAAAAATTGCATTCATTAAATACTACAAAGTTTTAAGAATAATAACTATGTTATATGAGAAAATTTAATAAGTTTTGTTTACAGTAGCAGACCAAAATTATTTAAAAACACTAACTATTTGAAAAAACTGGAAGTAATAATTTTATTATAAAAATACAGCAAACAGCTGTTTTCAGATTATTGTTTTTTACCATAATTTTAATCCTGTGAATATTTTTAGGTTAATCGTTTATTTTAGTGACAATAATTTCAAAAGTAAAATACAGTAAAAGAGTGGGTAAATTAAATTATGTTAAAGGAGAAATGCACTAAAAATTGTACTCACCTCTTTATCATTATCAAAAAACTTTTTGCACTGAAAAATAAATTTCAGAGTTGCCAATAATAAGGAATAGGAGTTCCTTCTTCTAGTAGAGGAATTACAATTCCTTCTCATGTGACACTTCCAAGAGAAACAATTGTTTTACCACCTCATTTGCTGCCAGATTCACCCTCAGTCAACAGTAATGAGACCATGAGCTGTTTAAAGTAAAAAAAATTTCATCAAAATCAAAATTATGCTTAATTTAAAAAAAAAATTGAACAAAAGAAACAAATTACAGGAAAATCTGTCTGCATTATGTATATTAATTTTAATTTAAAAAATATTAGCAAAAGTTTTCAATAAATAAAAAAATAGTTCAACGTAGAAATTTTAAAAAATATTAATATTATTCAGAGGATAAACAGGCTTGTGAATCAGATATATTTTTTACTGATTTTGTAAAAATGTGTCCACGAACATTTTGATATTCCTTACTTCCAGAAACTTGGCAGTTTTTTTTTAAAAAAATAAAGGTAAAAATTTCTTAGCTACATTACAAATAACCTTTATGTATAGCAGGCAAATTTGCAAGAGGTATTTACAATAATTTTAATAAATTATGGACAGTAAATTTCATTTCCTTTCCTTCACAGTAAGATTATCTTATTTCCTTCATAGCAACATTATTTTATTTGTAAGCAAATATAAAAATGCAACTAGCAATATTATTTTATTTGTGAGCAAATAAAATAATACTAAAAAAATATAAAAAATTAATTAAAACAAATGATTGATCTATTCAATTACTTATATCCATTCAAATAGTATTGATAGAAACGATTGATCCATTCAAATTGTAACTGATAACTCTTGAAGAATATTTACACTTTATTTAAAGTTAAATTATGTAAAAAAGAATATAAAAATAATATAGTATCGCAAGATTGAACACTGATTTTGGGATAACACTGATTTCCTTTCAATATCTTTTTTAATCTAGTGATACTTCCTTAATTTTTTTTTTTCATTTTTCTTTTCTTTCTATTTCCTATTAATTTCTTTATTAAAATTTATCTATGCTGCATACCTATATTCCAGTTTAGAATGTGCATTTTAAAATTTAAATTACATATAAAGTTAAACATGCATTTTAAATAATTTTTCTTTTTCCTGTCTTTTTTTGAATCACCAAAAAATTTCTTTTCAAAAAAGCAAAGCAATAGAATTATAAGCAATTCTTTGTGTTGTGCGAAAAGAAATATGTTTCTTTTATTACCAATTAAATATTTAATGTTACCAAAAAACGTTTTGGCCAAAAAGGGTTAGTTATAAGTTCATGATAAGAATTAAATATAAGATTCCAATTTTTGATTTCATTTTAAAAAATGCCTTTAAAAATCAAGAAGACAATATTTCTTATTCTATTAAATTCCTCAGGCACATTCTATTTAATTTTATTAAAGTATGAAATATCAAAATTGAAAATTATTTCAACATAAAATTATTTGTATAATCTCTTTTCTGCAAAAAACTTTGTAGTGATTCAAAGTCTGATTTTCTTTTCATTGCCAGTATTGTAAAAGTATTGCTTTGAAGAAGCAATATAGTGGAGAGAACAAATGCACAAACCAATAAATGCAACTCTCTTTCTGAATGTTTAACTTCTAGCCTATAGTGAAATATCTATTTTAATCCTTATTTATGAAATGTTTCAAAATTTTCCATAAAATGAGACTGAAATACATATTTAGCAATCCTTATACAATTCATGAGAACAATTTTGCTACAAAAAAATCACAAGAAAAGACTGTATTCTTTAAAAAAATATGATGATTCATTTATTGAAATTTTTAATTTAAATAATTTAATATTTTGTATAAAATACATAAAACAATTTTTATAAAAAATAAAATATTGCATAAACTTAAAAATGCAGTACCTATATTTTTAAAATGATAGTCCTGGATGAAATTACACTCTTCTAAGAAATTACTTTTCTTTTGTTTGTTAGTAACTATGCAAATTAAATACAAATTTATAATATTAACATTCACTTGAAAAAACAATCTAAATGATTAATCTAATCTAAAATAACAGTCAAATAGTAATCATTACACAAAACTAATAAAATGTTCAGCAAGAGGAAAAAGACTGTAAAATGAATGAAAATAACTAAATTAAATTCAAAAACCACAATTATATAAAAATGAAATATTTTCGATTTTTTAAGAATTTTTGTAAGAGTTTCATAAATTAAATAATAAAATTGAATAGTAAATGAAATTAACAAATAGATGTTTCAAACAATATTGCCATATATGTTAACCAATGCAATATTATGCTTCATATTCAAAAAATGAAATTTAATCATTCTACTTTCCTCCACTACTGATATGTTAAAATAACATGCATAGTATGACACTATTATAGAAAAAGGTAACAAATTGCATTTTCCTCCTTATCATTCATAATAAAGTAAGCACTTCAATTACAAAATTATTTGACAAAAAAAGTTCAGATTTTGGAGCAAAAATATTTTTCCTCTGGCATTGCATTTCTTAATTTTTCAAAACATTTTGAAGAAAAATATATGTTTTCTAAATGGAAATCACACAATTTGATAATAAAAAAATTTCCTAAAAGAATTATGAAATAATCACGACTGCAAATTCATATTTTCATTATTTTTGTTACTTATTTTTCCATTTATGATTGTCTTAATCAATCATTGTTTAATAAGACGAAACTTTTCTAAGTTAATTTTTACTAATTTTTGATTACCAAATTCTTTAATAATTACTGGTTTATATTTCATCAAATAACATAATCAAAAATAATCCAGCAATCTTAGAGTATTAATTTAAGATTGCTGAGCTAAAATAGCTATGCCTAAGATATGTTCCTCATAAGTATCGGAGACATGATTTTAACAATTTTAAATCCTGATACAAATACTACTATAAAATATAGATTAAAAATTTTATAAAGTGTATGAATTTAGTAATTTTTGATATTTCAATAAATTAATGTAAAGTAAACAGAAAAAAACAATTCTACAAAATACAAGCTACTTACTGAATTTCTGCAAGCAAACTTTTGAATATTTTAGATTTAATACAAGGAAGAAAGTAAGAAGTATACATGTCTTTCACAACAGAACAAGTCAGTTGCAATCTTCACAAGTTAGCTATGTAAATTAATAGAATATTAAAATTAATATGTTAATAGATAATTTTATTAAAGAAGTGAAAATGTTTTACATTTAAAACAAAGATTAATTTAATACATTTAAATTTTATAAAAATAATAAAATCAAAGTAGAGAATGTAATATTTTACAAAAGTTAACCTCTGATTTTTTTTATTTGATGATGTGAGATTTTTTGTATGACATGGAAACAAAATTTAAAGTGGAAGCAAGAAGAATCTTAGCTTGCCAGAAAACAAGGAAATAATAATTCATACATTTGCATATGGAAAATTTATTTGTAAAACAAAAATGAGCTCAAAATTTATTTAATTACAGCACAAAAAGGAATAAATACTAATCAAAACATTTTACCTATTGTAAAATTGATAAAAAAGTTTTTTTTCATCAATTTTACACATATTATATTAATCAAAGCAAATACATAGAATATATACTAGTGAAATATTCTCAATATCCACCTTGCAAAATCAAATACTTATTCCTCTTATCTGGTGGCTTCAAAGCATTTTAAAATAGCATAAACGTAGTTCATCTATCAAAAGTGCATCATGGAGTTACTAATATGTTACCCTAAACCTTGATACTTAAGGTCAAATTGGAGCAGTTATAATTTGTCATTTGTTAAAATGCTACATGAGAAGTATGGTTAAATATAACTGCTCATAGGAAACATCAAATCATCGTTTTATTCCATCACTCACAATTTTATGCTCCTATTTTGTATTAAACTCTCACATGTTTAAATTTCACACAATAGTTTTATGAATCATTGTTTTGAATATTCAATAATTAATCTGACACATTAATGATAGTCCAAGAAATTTTTTGACTACATTTTCATCTAAATTACTTATTGAAAGATATGTAGACCACTCAATGCAAAACGCTTTACTAGCTCCGTTTACTGTCTGAATTCACTGAAGCATCAAAATTTCTTGCCAGTCTTTATAAGTCACTTTTATCAATGCAAGAATCTTAGAATCAGTTTTGTCCACATGAAACCAAAATTTAATCTTGTAAATTAACATATGTTTTATTTCTTGATATTTTCCACCAAAACAGGAAGAATAACTTGAAAACAGCTTTTGCACTATTTAAATATTCATTGCATCATATATCTACCATTTGATGAGTTGCTTAGTTTAGAACCTCCATCACAAATCCCACTTGACAGCACACTACTCGAGATTTTATTCTTAAGTTAAATTTTAAGACTATATTTTTTAACTTTTTAATATATGACGACTATCTCAAATTCGAATTTAAAAAATTAAAGACAATCAATCATCAAGAGAATAAAAATGATGATTCCAAGATAAAATCAATATTCATTGCCTTTCTGATGCACGAGATGGTCCATAAAGAATTTGTACTACTGGAGAGAACTGTAAACACCATGCTTTATAAAGAAATCCATGATGTGCAAGTTCCTCAACGGGAAGGACCAGAGAAATTTTTGATTATTGAAAATTTCCCAAATGACAAAGCAATAACTATTGGACAAGGTAAGGGTAGCACAATCTAGCCAAAACTAGCCAATCTATAAAAAATAATATAAGCAAGTTTTGGAACAAATAATTAGTACATATAAATTAATAAAACGTAACATAAAATATTGATTCCATTTTGGAGTTAACATAAAGTAGGTATCAAAATGTATGGCATATATTCTAGATTTGGCAACATGTACAGTTTTCAGTGGCATTCAAATGAATATTGTGATATTGAGTAAAACATTGCAGGGACAAGATCCACATTATTTTAATTTTTTTATATTTAATTTTATTACAAGAAAACTTCTGTCGTGTATTTCTATCTTAATAAGTTAAGAAATATAGTATGTATGTACA
The DNA here is from genome assembly GCA_026290005.1 of Latrodectus geometricus. Classification (NCBI taxonomy): domain Eukaryota; kingdom Metazoa; phylum Arthropoda; class Arachnida; order Araneae; family Theridiidae; genus Latrodectus; species Latrodectus geometricus. The sequence continues at coordinate 38,777 of JAPDSC010108795.1, forward strand.
TTTTTTTTTTTCAATTTCTGTTGGAAAAATAATACATTTCAGCCTGTTTGCTTTACGTTAATAAATATACAAAATGATACATTAACTTATAATAAAACTCAAATAAACCTCTTCAAATCAAACTCCTTGAATTTTTGATTTCCATTTCCTATCTCTGTATGATTTGCCTCAAGAATTAAATTATTTAAAACATTTAAATATAATTCCTACTGTGTGGCATCTTGAAGCATATTTTATTTTTTAATTCAGCTTTGCCACAGCTACAAGTGTGCTGACCACTCTTTACATTAACTGTTAATACTTTACATGTATTTAAAATTTTTAGGAAATCTCACCCCCGTATAAATAACTTAAATTGGCAAGAACAGCAATGAATTTTTTTATGTTGGTGTGTCACTTTTAACTTTTTTTTTTATCCTGTTTTAATATTTATCTTGTGTTATGCTATGTCACTCAGTTAAATGTTTTACATATAACATCATTTAAAATATATTAAGGAATAATTTTTTTTATGATAGACAATATGAAAATCGCAATATTACACTATTGATGCATAAATTGATTAAGACATGGAATGCATAACATAGTTTTGTTATTATTAAAAAAAAAGTCCTGGTTACTAAACTAGGCAAAATGCAAATTTTCCCACATAAACTTACATCTGACACTTTCTCTGGTTTTAAGTGATGAAATCACTTAAAACCAGACACACACCTTTAAACACATTACAGTGTGTTTGAATACAGCATCTGTAATAGTAGAGGTCACAGAGCTAAAATTTAATTCAAAGAAATGATCAAATTAAATAGGACTTTTTACTTTGATATAATGAAAACAAATAAAATGTAATATTTAATCCTCTGAAAAATTATACAAAAGAAATAAATGAATTGCTGTTCAAGATGCAAAATTAATTATGAAAATAGAAATACAATTGAAACATCGCCTACAAAGATAAATTAAAAATACTGGAACACAGACAAACTGTTATATTAATAAGAAAAGGAATTATAAAATTATGAAATACAGAAATGAATTTTAAAAAATTATTGTGAATAAATTTTTAAAATAATTCAAAAAGCTATGAAATTAAAAAAATGAAAAATAAAAATCCACATATTATAAAATTAATAACAAAATTAAAAACTTTAAAACTAACTACTTTGTTTTTAGCAAATTACAAAAAAAAAAAAAAAAAAAAAAAAAAAAGAGAGAGAGATTCAATGAAATCTAAAGTTTATACAGAAATGTAAAAGAAAACTTATCATATATTAAAATATTTAAAAATAAAATATTACTTCTTATTCTGATCCTTCTGATAAAACTATAGCGATTGCTTCTAATGCCTTGAAAAAATGAGATGCATATTCAAAATCTTGACAATGTTTTGATTCATTAACATTCAAATTTAAACTTAGACAAAAATTCCTCGGTCTCAGATATACAGGATACAAATACCTAAAAATAAATAAATAAAATATTAATATTTTGATATTACATTAAATAACTTTTTTAATAATAAAAATGCTATATTGCTTATATATTCTATAGAATTAATACATGTGTTTTCACAAAAGGTAAAAATGCACATTACATAACTCTAAATATGAGATTTTGTTAACTCAAAATTAAACAAGCAATAAGAACAAAAAAAATTCAAATATATTTTACTGAAAATGAACAAAATTAAATAAGCATATATATAAAACAATGTCTCAAGTTGCTTAAAAATTGCAGAGTGACAATAATACCTTACTTTATTTATTTATCAGCATTTACTTGTTGAACTAAAAACATATAATATAAAACAATCAAAGTATTCTGCATAACTCAAATCTGTCTGAGGTAGTACAAAAGGAGAGCAAAATGAAAAAATGCTATGCAGGTAAACTTAATATAGAATATCTATTGATAAAGTTTTGATATTTTTTTATAGTTCTCTAAACACAGAGTGTCTTCTAAATCAGAGGCAATTGGAGTATATAAAATGTGTGAGCGTGTATGACTGGAAAGTTGCAGAGGAATAATTTTGAAATTAAGGAAACTACCATAAAACATAAATTATGATAATATGTCATAAAAAAAAATGAAAACTCCATTTTTTTAATATTTTACATAATATAAGGTGTTTTCCTGATAAGAAAATTTATTTGATTTATTGAAATAAAATACATATTTTAAGCAAAAATTTCATAGCATTATTGCATATAACGCACAATTTAAAGAATCATTGAAGCAGAAAAGTATTCAATCAGACTGAAAATTTAACATTTCCCTACTACTTTATCAGTATTTTCCACGTTAAAATAAATAAAAAATATATTCTTACAATATTTCAGACCCCAATCCATAGCACAGCAAAGTATGAAGAATTTTAAAGCTCTCAACCATAACATTTTGTAGTTCAGGAGGTGATAACTTTTCATCCCTAGATAAGAAAATAAGGTAAAATATAAATTTACCATAATAATTAATACAAATAAAATAAAGTGATTATTTTTTAGGAATTAATCAATATAAAAATGATTTATTAATCAATATAAAAATGATTAATATGCAAAGAAATATTACAGTAAAGTCTATATTATTCATTGAACTGGGTGGAATGGATAATTCTTTCTATAATTTACAAAATGATTGAAAAAAACTTCAACAAATGTCATTGCACATATTGACAACTGATTAAAGAATATTTTATTTTTGAAAATATTGAAGCAATTTTATTAAAAACAGGGATTCTACACTTAAATATTTATGAAACAAAGGTTTTTTTTTTTTTTTACAGCAAGATTTATGTTTTTTTCCCCTATGAAAAAAATAGTGCAAATATTTCTCTTTTTGGATAAGAACTAAAATATTTTATTTGTGAAAATACTTTAAAAGAATTAATTATAAAACTCATTTTATCCCTGCGTGTTTTCTCATTACTGTAATTTTTCATTAAATGCATTAAAAAAATTAAAATGGCATCTAATAAATGATAACTTATTGCATTTTGAACAATACAATAAATCTGAAAACATTAGTTACAATTACAAAAATCTTTCCGATTCAGGAAAATGGTTCACAAAACTAACTTACACTGGCCGGTGTGTTAAATACAGTGTCAGGATATACAAAAAATCAAAATTTAGTATTTAAATTATGTCAATAATTGTAATAAGAATTTATTACAAAGTTAAAAATATACTTTTGCATACATTTGTGCAAAAGTTATATTTTATACAATATTATTACTATTAAAATTATAAGAATTTAAATCAGTAAATCTAAAATAAAAATATCACAATAGTCAAAATAATTAGAAATACTTATTCAGATTTATTGATTTATAAAATTTCATACATATTTAACACGAAAAAGAAAAAAGAATAAGTTGGTAATTCAATAAGTTATAGTAAACACAAACAAATTGAAAAATATTATGCAAATTTTATAAATTTAAATAAAACTTTATGGCAATTGTATACAAATAAAATTATGAAAATATATATTCATTGCTTAGAAAAAAAAATTAATATATTTATTTTGTCAATATCATTAAATGATTTAATATTGAAAGCTATACTAATCTCATTCATTAATAAAATGCTTACAATTTTAAGGTTTACCCTTTTTTACTTTAAAAAAATTTTTTTCACATAAGTCATCTTGACACATAATATTCATTTTTTTATTCTTCATTTTTAATGTATACTATATCTAAATGCTATATTTAAGGGATTTGCATAAAAAATATCTCATGAAAAATATAAATATTTTTTTAAAAAAAGTATTAATATTTAAAACAAATCTAGTGAAAAAAAATTGTGCACTAAAAATCTACAGAACTAATTTATATCTGTAATATTGTTTAAGAAAAATATTCAACGTGTGAATTCTGGATCCCAAGAATACCTTTTAATTTAATCTTCAAAATTTATAAATTGATTTTGCAGTTTCTAAAGCGTTCTTGAAAGTTATTCATTTTTACTTTTATAAACAGCTTTTTTTTAATGTGTAATTTCCCCACAAGTTTCTTAAAACTTTAAAAATAAACATAAACAGCTTTTTTCCCTTTTACTTCCTAATTTCAAGCTGGCTAATTTAATAAAATAGATTAATGAATCTATGCAAACGAAATTCTTCCAAGAAAAAGAATAGAATTTTAAAAAATCCATAAAAATGTGCAATTTTTAAACAATTCCTATCAATAAGTAGGTATACCTATTGATTTTTAAACACTAATTTTTAAATCAACTGAATTGGTAAAAAATATCAGTAAATTCAGACAATAATATCCTGATTTTGAAATTTTTAACATCAGAAAGAATATTAATAACTCTATAAAATATATTACATACAATAATAAAATGTACTGTACATGTAGTTGTTAATCATTTCAATCTTATAATTTAGATTTTAGCTCTTTAATTTAAAATAATGTAGCATTTGAAAACAACCATACAGCTTAACACTTGAATGAATATCCTTCAATATCAGAAACTGTTATAATTTACTCATTTTTATTAAAAATTCATTAGTAGTAAGAAATGAAGTTAAATGCAAAGGGGGTATTTATTCAAAATTGAATTACATTTAATTGGATTGGAAAATTTGAACATAACTTTATTATTAAGAGAAATTTTAAAGCTTTGTAATATTAATTAAATAAAAATCTTTTCTGTCATCAGAAATTTATGTACATAAAAGTTCAAAGAAGCTACAGGTTCATTATTTATAGAAGAATTGAAAGTTTATGTATACAATTTTTGCTAGTTTTTCAAGAAAAGATAACAAATGTTGTGGCAAGTTACAAAACTGGATGATTATTTTTTTACAAACACATCTTTGAATTAAATATTTAAAGTGATGGAAAATATTGTTTCATTATAATTCTATTTCATTCAAGACTTAATTAATTTTAATTGCAAAATCTTACATGTACAAAGAAATTTTCTTGTATATGTTGTTTTCATATGTTAATACTGTAGAAAAAAATTGCTCATTCAGTTAAACCATTTATGAAGTAAAAATAAAATTTTTAGCAATCAGATAAAAAAATAAAAGAACACATAAATTTGATACAACAAATTCAAAATGGAAATTAATTTTGTACATCATACAATAACAAAGTTTGATAATTTTGAAGTATATGATATTACTTTTAGATAGAATATTATTTAAATTTATAACTATCCATATTTATTGAATACAAAAAGAAAAGTCAATAAAATTGATAAGTTTGTTTACAATAATATATATATATATATATATATATATATA
>JAPDSC010108804.1:0-10090 GCA_026290005.1 Latrodectus geometricus
TCATATATTCCAAATGTGTATTATATTCAAAGAATGTTATGTTACTCCGAGCTTCTATTTTCCTATTTTATTTTAATTTTTGAAATTTTAGTCCTTTGTATATTCCATATGTTGAGAGTTGTTTCCCTACTCAGAAGATTCATTTATTTGTGTATCTGGTATTTTTTCTTTGTATTTATAAACGAATTCATGGTAAAAATAATCTTCATTTTATGTTAACCAAACTTAAATTTTGTTATATACCTTTGGCATTTCTTAAAATGAATATTATTTTTATTTCACTAAAAGTTCCAACGCCTTTTTTTTTTTTTAAAGTTTTCAATTTTCTCTACATATATTATTATTGTTTAGTTATACATATGTTTGCAAAGGTTAATATTTCTTGAGATCAAATATCATTAGATTGAATGCTTATGAAATAGTGGTGTAATATTCCATTTAAAATATTTCTGAGTTTTCATATTGATTCACTCAAAATTTATTTTTGTGTAATGCTTACATGTAATGTTTTTTTACTCAGAATCTGCATTTATGTGCTGAATTGCCATTTTTTTTCATCAAATTTGAGTCAAATCAATTGTAAGAATAATCTGCTTTTTATGTTAGTCATATTTAAGAATAGGTAATTTGCATTTCAATTTTTTTTATTGAATATTTTTTCAATGTATAAAATTGCAGTAATTCTTGTTCGCTCACTTCTTTCATTAAGATTTCAAGTAATTTTTCATCTTTTATTACTTTTTACTTAATATTATGTTTGCAAATTAGAGTATTTTTTTAATAACTACAAACATAAGTGTAAATTCATTGTAAAAGGAAGTTTAATATTCCATTGAATGTATTTCTAAATTTGCTAACACATATATTCAAGTTTTATTATATTCATAGAATTTTATGTTACTCTGATCTTCAGTTTTCCTATTTTTTTACTTTTTGAAGTTTTTGTTCTTTGGCTATTATTTATTTGTTCTGACTTTTGTTTCTTCTACACAGAATATTCATTAATTTGTGAATAAGATATTTTTTCTTTGTATTTATAAACAAAATTATTTTAAAAATACTCTTCATTTTATGTTAGCCACACTTAAATTTTCTTATGTGCCTTTTTCATTTCTTAAAATGAATATTTTTTATTTTAATAAAAGTTCTGTTTTTCTTCCTAGTCCTTTTCTTTTATAAAGTTTTCAATACTTTCCAGATTTATTTCTATTGTTAAGTTATAAATGTGTTTGCAAAGGTGAATATTCCTTGAGAACAAATAACGTTAGTGATATTTACTCATGCCTTTTTCAAAAATATTTGCTTGCAAATTTGAATGGTTTTTAAATCAGCTTTATTTGATCCTTTTAGGTTCTTGTTTAAATTTAAATCTCTTGCAATTTATAAACAATTTTTATTTGAATAAATTGCTATTACTTTATTGATTTTTTTCTTTGTAAGTTATGTAAGTATGATAAAGTAAAATTATCTCTAAGATATTGATGTAGTTTTATTTGATTACATTGTTTAAGTTTAAAGTTTCCCATTTTATTATAATCTGTCCTTGCAGGAAGAGAATACTTTATTTACAATAATTTGATAATAACAAAAATGTATGTCTAAATATATTTTTGTATTAGGTTAAAGTCATAATGAATTACAATTCTTCTTATTATTATTATCAAATTGCAATTATTTATCTCCTATGCCTGCAATCATTCTGGGATTTTATTTTATTTTAAAAATTATTAAAGTAATCCTTACTGACTGCTTGATTTGAACTCACAGTTAATAATGTCTTGAACACATCAATATCTTCCATTGAAACTCTATTTCTTTTCTTTTCTTTTTATTTTTATTTTTATTTTTTTTTATTTTTTTGTTTTTGTTTTTTGTAAGGAGTTAGAATTTTTTTCGACTGTACTAGCTTATTAAGCTGATGTTTATTATGCTTTTTTTCTGCTCATGAAAAGTTATTTTTATACATAATATTACATTATAAACCAAAGAATAATTGATAATGAATTTCCAATTTGAAATTAGTTATTTGTTGTTTAAGTAACATTTTGTTTTATCTTAATTAACAAAAATTTTAGTCGAGAAATATTTTTCAGTTACCATTCATTAATTTTGTTAATATTATTTAAGTGGATTTTTTGCTCTAATAATACAAAGAAGTTGTAATTTCCATAAATAACTTTATAAATACAAGTATAAATGACAATAAACAGCAAAAAGAATTGATTGTCATAATAATAGAAATGTAATAGGACAATGATTTTAGTGTTTATTTTACAATTGAATATGTCTTACTATTTTAATAATCCTCTGTAGTTTGCTGTTCGCAAGAAAATGTCTAAATAATGTGTTGACTTGTGCCATCATTGTTTGTCATGTGATGTCCATTTCAATGCATGTTTTGGATTGAAAGTGTTACTTTTTAATGCCTTTCATTTAGGAATTAAATACAAAGAATTATACAAGTTAAACTATAGCCACAATTAAAGGTTAATAACTTTGTAATATTTCTAGAGTAATTTTTATATTTCTTTAACTAATTTTGTTGTTTTGATTGGAATGTGTATCAATTTAAAAAACGATATTTACTTTTTGGGAGAGGAAACCTGTAATGCGGATACAAATGATTGAAGGACATAGTATTAAATACCATTTGGATAAAAAGATACTGATTTTTATGTTCAAGAACGGAACAAGAAATCAAGGTTTGTATCTCAGTCATTTCAGAATCTGAAAGGGTGTCAATAAGTGACACATTTATATTTTCTTTTTAAGCTGAAAATAAATGCAAAATTTTAGTATAAATATCAGAGTAAAAAAAACATATTTAGTGAAATAAATTGTCCATATTTCGATGCTCAAAATTTTTTGCTGCTGAAATAACTACTGAAATTAATACATTGGTCTGTAAGTTTATATTATACATGTTAGTGTATAATATAAACTAACTGACCAAAAATATGATGCTTTATAACAGAATAATAACTTCTGAAAATTTCAGTAAATAAAACATTTCTGTGGTGTCATGAAATGAAAATAATATTTTAAGGATTGGCATTTCAAAGGATTTATTGCTATGATATGATACTTTTTTGCTTTGCTTCCATGCAATAGATATTAAATAAATTTTAATAGTTATTAAAATAATTTGAGATTTTGGAAACAAATTAACTGGAAATGAGGGAGCTGATAAAAGCCAAACTCATCCCGAAATATTTAAATGACCAATGATGATTAACTGAAAAATCAGTTTTCTTATAACAATCGCTTCTGATTTTTATAAAAAAAATGGATTCATTGAGAGAAATTCCCTACTGAATTCATATTTACATTATAATAATTTTTTTTTTTTTTAACAGACTTGTTACCTAAACTTTCAAAAGTAAACGAATGATGTATAATATTTCAGTTATAAATTCAATAAATGTGCATTGGACTTTAAAGTTTCATTTTACTAAAAAATGACTTCTTTTAAGATTAATGTCCTTTCAGTATAGATTCTTATTAAATACAAAAAATTATTTTTTTTATACCATGAGTATTTAGAGACTAGTCGAGATAGCTATGAAAAGGAATTTTTTTATATTGTACTGTGTGGCTGGTTATGAAAACTAACATTTTCTCTTCAATATTTAACCAAAAAAGGAAGACTGACAATTTTAAAAACCGAAACATGATAATATTAAATATTTTAAAGAACACTAAATACCTTAACAAATTTTACATATTAATATTAAATGGTGATTTAAGGCATTTTCTATTTATCATTGGCTTATGAGTAAGAATATCATATTTCTAAAAGGTTAAATGAGACAATTTGTATTAAGCTACATTACCTGTAAATGTAACAATTAAATAATATTTGAAGTATTTATACTGGATTTAAAATCAGTGTGTAGAATAAATATAATAAAATGTGTTGAAAATTTCCGTTATCTATTCGGTGCTATGGTGCTGAATAATCAAAATACAAATAAACCTAAATGTTAAGCTTTAAATGAAAGAAATCTGTATTAATTATAAAATAAATGGAACTTTTAAAATATTTTACTACTTTTTAGATTGTACAAAAATAAGAAAAAATATCGAATGGTCTCCTGAAAGTGATCATAAGTAGTATCTTGTATAATAATTCATGGTAAGTAAAAAGTATCTTTATAACAATTGTTTTGGTGATTTCTTACGGTCACGTAAGGTGAGATCTGCCACCGAAATTCCTGCCATGCAGGATTGCCAGGAAGCGGTAATAATTGAAGTATGGTTTCGGTAACGTCAATAGTGGGGTGTTTTATTCTTTTACATTATCTTTATCGCTATTGGCGTTCGCCGCGTACGGTTATTTACAATTTTTTTCATATACTATTACGTAATATTTCTGTACTTTTAATTTACTTCTTTAAATTATTATTTATTTAATTAAAATTCATTTATAAATTTCATATTAATTATTAAAACAGTTATTTTATTTATATAAAAACATTTATTTATTTTTATTCATATAAAAATGATGATTTTGATTTCTATGTACCTTATTGTTTTCTAACATATTTTAAAATTATTTAAAAATGCAGATATAATTACATAAAAAAATCATTATACAAATGCAATAAAATATTAAATAATTCCTAAGAAATCAATAAATAGATTTGATTAAATAAATAATAATTTAAAGAATATAATTGCAATGACAAATATATTATATGCCGCCCGACTTGTCTAGTGTTTAGCGTAACTGACTTCCGATGGGGAGGAACTAGGTTCGAAACCCCGGCTCGGGCATGATGTACTTTCTGTTTAACTTTCTGTGTTTCTCGTCCTTTCCTCAGTTGATGGATGAATGTGGTCCGCCCTATAAACGGGTTTATGGTGGTGTGGCGTGGGCGATGTTACTCGTATCTCCGTGACTTGGTACACAGGTACCCACCGGGTAACGATGAAATGAGTAGTATTTTCCGGCCGTGTTGCGACAAATGGGATAATGTTACTTACTTGCTCAAAGATTCCTGCCATTAGAAAAAATATATAGTAAATATATTGCATGATTTAAAAAGTAAATATTTTTTTATATAAATAAAATTTGTGCTTAAACGAAAATAGATTTAATTAAATAAATAATAATTAATTTTAAATAATACTTACATATATTATATGAACATATAAAAAATAAATGTTTTTATATAAATGTAGTAATTGCTTAAATAATTAATAAATATTAATTGAATTATTAAATTAAAAATACAGAAATATTCTACAATATTAAAAATATTATAGAAATAAGAAAAAAATAAATAATAAATTATTTAAACACTCATGGTAAAAAATTATTAATTTTCCAATGCATATAATATATTTAATATTGATATGATATTTCTGTCCTTCTAATTTAATTCTTTAAATTATTATTTATTTACTTATTGTATATATTATTTAATTCAGATAATATATTTATTATTATATAATATTTGTCTATTTAATTTAATTCTTTAAATTATTATTTATTTAATTAATAATTTCATACTAATTATTTATAAACTGTAATTGTATTTATATAATATATTATTTTTTTTAATTCTTTAAATTTTATCTCTCATCTCTATTTTCTTCGTAATTGGCATGCTTCCTTGTGTAAAGTTGACTTTAGTGAAAAACATCAATTAAGTGCGAGAAAAGTATTAGATGTCTGATTAACATAAATAAAGTTTAAATACAGAGTTTATTTGTGTAATTTTTGTTTTCAGTTTGATATCCAATTTAACACAGTGTTTCTTAAGTTTACATATTATCTTCAAAATCGATATAGAATCCCACAATTTAAAAGATTAATCGGTGTCCATGGAAAAAAATTTGTTTCAAATGTGAAAGATTTATATAAATAACATTAAGATATAACATATATGTATGTAAAAAAATATCGTAAATGCTTCTGCCCTCTTTACATTAACTATACATTTATAGGAATGTTTCAAAAAAAGAAAAAGTATACTAAGTTCACACTTTTTCTTAGAATCGTAATATAAATACTTTTCTCACGTTTGGATTCCAGGAAAACAGTTCTCTATCCTGGATTTTGAAGAACTAATTTTTCAAGTTTTTCATTGATTTAAATTATAACCAGAATCTTTTTCAGTCCTCTTCCAATGAAATATTTTACTAATTTTTAATATATTTAGTAAGATTATCATTTATTAAAATTGTGAAATATATTTCTTTATTAAAGTAAGAGCTTATTTATATTTAAATAACAGCTTACTTTTATTATGAAATATATTTATGTACTATTTTACGCAGTGCTATATTTGCATTTTACATACAATAATTTTACAACATTCAAAGATACATCTTAATTTTCGAGAATGAAAAGTAATGCTTTTGCCTGATTTCAAAGTACTGCTCTAGAATGATTGCATTGAAGTTAAAGTATGCTTTTATTATGTAAATTGAGACAACTAGTTAAAATTACATAATTTTCAAGATAAACAAATATTTATTGGGTACAATAGAAAGAAAGTAATGGAATTCTGGTAACTTCGTATTTTATTTATAGTTGTTTCATCTTTTATATATTGAATTTTTTCTTAAAAGTTTTAAGTTGCTCTTTAAGAATTCCAATTATTTTACTTATATGGAGAACAAATCTAACTCTCAACTGATTGAAGCAATGGTGAATTCATAAAATATATCCCAGCTACAAATTAAATTACTCTGACCTAATATGAAAACTAATATTTATATTCAATATTATATAATTACTCTTCACAGTTATGAGACATAAAGTTAAAAGCGAAATATAAAAGCAAGTAATTAAGTAACTTGATGTATGACTCCTTTTATTTTAATATAGTTATAGGAAAATTTATTATTTATAAAAGTTCATTTGAATCTATTTTACAGATAATGGTTTTTCTTTTCATTTGATTTTTTGATTCCATTCAATTCCCGGATTAATTCAATATAATTTATTTATCTCGGTTCAATTCTATTTCTTTCAATAAATAATTTTTATTGAATTTTATTGTCTTACCTACCAATGTATCCTCACAAACCTGCTATTAGAACGTTTAGATATTAAAATATAACTTCAGACAAACTTTTCAATTTATCTTTCTAAAACTGTCAATGTGCACGAGTTTACAAAACTAAACTTGTGCATATTTTTTTTTTTTTTCAAAGGAAATGTTCTTGATATCAATTATAGCGGAGTCGCTCTGATAAGTAAGAAGATTTTATTATCAATTTCATGTAAATAATGATACGTAAAATTTAATTTAAACAATTTTTTCCTGTTTATCCGAGAAATGGATAGTAAAAAACATCGATGTCATTATCTTTATTTCTAGATAGAAATAGAAAAATGGAAATTTTCATACCTAAAAATTCAACTAGATTAAAGTCTTAATAAAATGTATTTATTGTTTAATTCTCAGAAAACTTAAAATGAATTCAACTTATATCCGAATTGCCATTTCTTTATCATTGAATTCTACGAGATTTCAATCCCTGCGTTATTAACTAAGGTAGGTTGTTGCGAAATATTTCTGACTACCTACGAAATTGAACAAAATGTGCTGAACACAATTTCCCTTTTCGAATCACACCAAATAATAAATCCGATTAATAATCCAAAAAAGTTAAATAACATGACCTATTTTTACTTCTGATGTGTCACATTACAGAAAAGACATCAGTTTCTCTGAAATTGTAACGTTTATTTATTTAAGGCTCCTATGATTTCTTTATTTGTATTTTTTTCTTTTTTTTACTTATGAATAGAAAATTCCACAATAAATTTCAAGGAGCAATAAATTTTAATTATGCTTGAAAAAAGGCTTGTTATTATCAATAGCTTTGATAATAAAGATTTATAAAATGAATGTGGCAAATTTTGTACCAACACATATAACCAGAGTTTTTAAATATTACAGTGAGGTCTAATAACAATCACTTCTGCATTTGAGTGAAATTCCATTCTGAATTAATAAATAATATTAAAATAGCTAGTTTTTAAAAGACTTGTTAATAACCTTATAAAAAAAGCTAATTATTATAATATTTCAATAAATGCATGTGTCCCCGTAAAAAGGTACATATAGCGGACCTCCACCATATCGAGCCAGTACAATATATTGTACTGGCTTGCCATAAAATTTCCCATTCTTCCTGTAATATTTAATTTAAAAAAAAAAAAGAAAAATTAAAACAGTTTATAAACTCAAACATGACATTTATTATTTCACCAAGTAAATGATCGGAGGAGAAATCAGTAAGAAAGCTTGTGAGACAAATTTTTTTGTTAATTTTATTGTTTATTTCATGTTTTGTAATTTAGAAATTGCTAAATAATAAAGAAATATTTTACAATTAAACTAACTAATCAAATGTAGTGCTGCACAAAGTAATAAGGTATGTGCCCAAAATTCTTCTTATATAGTATAGTACTAAATTTCTTTGTGAAGAGCATATAAAAAGAAATGGTTCTGAACTCGTTAACCTTGGAATTGGAGTTACAATAGCAAAAAATATGACTTTGGTATATTACCATAATGCAAAGAAAGCACAAATAATTTAAAAATATCTTTCAATATTTTTTCTTTTCGTGTAGACACAATTATTTCTAGAATTATGATTTTCATCTATTAATAATCATACCATGAGCAAAACCCTAGTTTTTATTAACCACTACTATTAGGCATTCATTTGATGTTCGGAGTACTTCTACATAAGAAAGCTTTTTAATGCTTTATGCATCGTGACTTTCTAGAGATAGTTTGAAGTGGGAAAATTTTGAGGAGAAAATATTAGCAAGGGTTCCGGGCTATCAAATTTTCAAGCTAATCTTCAGTGAGTGGCAGATTACATAGAGAAAATCGAACTAATTATATAAATAATTGAATTTATGAACTTAGTAAACCGAAAATTACATTTTAACTGCAAAAATTGATAGGAATGCTTTTAATCTCTATGTAAAGTTTACGCCACTACATAATATAAAACGAATACATGGAAAGAGACGCCGATTGAACATTAAATGTAGAGAAAAAAAATTATTTTTTAGTTTCATTTCTTGCAGAATACACAACAACAGTTATGGTCTCAGTTAATATATTTTTAAATCGAAGTAATTATATTTTTAAATAAAGAAGTAAAATTTCATATTAAATATTTCAATAGATTTTTCATCGGTATATATAAATGGTGGCTTAAGATATTAAATGTTTATTATAGATTTAGGAATAAAAATGCTTCATTTTTAAAGATTAAATGAAACAATTTTTATTTAGCTACCGTAACTGTAACTAAAAAACAACGAACTTTTTCTTTTTGAGGTATTTAAATTCGAAATACAAATGAAACTGTGAATATAAATTTTTAAATGAAAGAAAGATATGTATTAAAATCATATAATAAATGGAACTTAAAATATAGTAGTGTTTATATCGTACAAAAATAAGAAAAAATTCAAATGGTGTCCTGAAAGCGATTATAAATACCGAAAAAAGCTATTTTTTTGTGTTGCGGAAATTTGCAAACTGATATTTTGAAAAAATTCATCTAAATTGTTATCACCTGATGTGAAATTAAATTTTACTGATGGCACTTATATTTTGATTACAAATACATCTTTGATGTGTAATTTGCTTTATGTGATTATTTTATAAAAGTTAATCAAATTGGTATCACCAAAATTAAAAATATTTCAGTGAAGAAAAATAAATTTCATTTAATTGGTAATCATCTATCATTGTTTTGAGAGAATATTAAAAAAAGTAAATATCAGTTAATACAATCTCTATTTAAATGTTTGAAAATTATACAAGATTAAAAGAATAGTTATAAAATTAGTACTTTGCAAACAGTGATGCGATGTAGTAGTAAAATACAGTAGATACTCTCATAAAGAATTGGTGGTACCCATGAAATGATTCTAAAAATAAATTCATAGGTTTTTCTAAATGTTAGTTTAAATGTGAATTAAAATTATCGTTGATTCAATTCTAGGTACCAGTTATTTATTGATAAAATAATGAGTGTTTATAAATTTGAGGCTTGTAAGAATAATTTTTTAGCTTTAAATATGATTAACTAAAATTTTAAT
>JAPDSC010108814.1:0-11753 GCA_026290005.1 Latrodectus geometricus
CTTATTAAGATAAACAGAATTGTAAATAAGTTTACTTGTTAAGTATAATTTTTTAATCTAAAAAGGATAGTAATTAAAATTCATAAAATCTTCTAAACAATTTCTATTTTTCTCAAAAGATGGCGCCATCTATTAAAAATTCAGTTTTTTTCTAAAACCAGGTTTTAATTATTATAATCTTATGAACAAATAATACTTTTATTACAAATATATTTACTCGTATATATCTTCATTTATATATGAGAAGATCCTTGCATTTTTTAAATATAAATATTCTCAAATTTTCAATTAAAAAAAAAATTCGAGAAACGATGCTCGCGTTTATAAAATTTCAGTCCGAAAACTTAGTTCGAAGAAATGAAGAACCATCTAATAAAAATTACATCTTGAAAACTCCTCGACATCAGAGCCTTAGATATATAGAAAGAAAACAATACAAAACAATGCGTAAGTATTTTTAAAATAAAAGCATACCAAATCAAAATTTAAGAAATACAGTCAAAGAAAAAAAGGCTAAATATAGTTCAAGTGCTAATATAACAGAATGAAGGAAACAATAAATAAACATGGTTATATTAACAAAGAGGAGTTCAGGTCAAATTTTCCTTGATTTTGTAAAATCTTTTTTCGTAAACTCATGAATTATAATTAAAATAAAAATAAATAGTTTTTTTTCTACCTCTGTATATCTCGCATTAATAGTAAAAATAAAATTCTTATTGCTGACTAAGCATAAAAAGTGGCTATGAAAGAACTAACTTTTCTGTCTATTTTTTCTGATATATATATATATATAAAGTATTCTAAATATATATATATATAGTTGGTTTCTTTGGCTAGAATTTTTAATTCCATTTCAATTTTAAATTCAAATAAAATTTTATTAAAATAAATTACATTTATAGAAGTAATTTATTTTAATAAAATTTTATTGGCGTATTAAATTTATAAATAAAAATAAGTTCGAATAATTTATTTAACACTATTGAAAGGTTATTTACAAATTTTACTTTTTAAAGCACTTATTACATCTTAAGTGTAATTTGATATCTGGATTTTTTTTTCTTTAGAAGGGAAACTTTTTCCAAAGCTGCTCTTGATTAATAAATTTTTATCCAAGAAAGTTATTACATTATTTTCCATCTATGTGTAGTTCATTTTTTATCTTCATGTTTTTTACTTTTAATGAACAATATTTTGTTATTTTTTCATGATAGTATATATAAAAAATACTTTATAGCTCTTAGCAAGTAAAAAATAAAAAAATCAGGATAAACTTAACATGTCTGATGGATTGTTCATAGGGGAACTTTACAACATGTAATTATCAAAATAGCTTTAGGTCAACATGAGTTTAACTCGTTTACATAGGTTTAATCTTGGTCCAATATTGGATAGTCAACATTTTGTGACTAAGACTGGATACTAAATCAAGTTTGACAATTAGATTAAACTTGATTATAGCAGAATTTTGCCAGGTAGGATGGGATATTTGAGAAAATTACATCAGGCCATAATTTTTGCTAGAAGAACTATTTATTTTTAGCGATGTCTTTCTTGTAAAACAAATTTATCACCATTTTTTCAATCATGGATTATACCGAAATTGTAAAATTTGCACCAATTTCTAGTCACTGATAATTGTGAAATGAACAGCATTCGGAAAGATAAAAAATTTTTGCTTTAATTTTTCTAATATAATTAATTTTTAGATACTTAATAAAAACACCGTATAAAACTTTTTAATAACTGGATTGATTATTTAACAAAAATAATGAATATTTTGATTAATGAGCATCTAATTATCTATTAAAACATTTTAAAATTAGCTTGTTGAATAAATAAGTAATTCGTATCGTAATTTAGATGGCCATTTTTTTTTTCCGTCGTTCATTAAATATTCTTTACATTTGAATAAGTTTCCAAACAAATATCCTTGAACAAAAATAAATATTTAATTGCGTAACATAAGTAACAAAGCATTTCAGTTAATAAATTTTCCATTTATGAAAAAAAATACTAGTTCATAAGATTTCTGTGCAAAAATTTTTGTATAGTGAGTTGCCAAATTAGAATGACAAATTTTTCTTTTTGAGATATTTTTTTTTTTTTTTTTTTTGATAACGAGGAAAACATTTTTGTGGAGTATTTCTGCGTGTAATCAAAAATTATTTTAATTCAGCATCCTCAATGTCAACTTTAACAGAATAAGTCACACAATGGCTTCAAAAATAATAAAAGCGAGAAATAGAACAATTTTTAATATTGAAGAAAGGAATCGGAAGGAAAAAAAAAAGGTTTTCGCATATTAATATTTCTGGAGAATCGTTTAACATCTGTTTCCGAATCATCCTATTTTGAAAACCGTCACTCCATTTTGTGATACTTCGTATTATCAGAACTATTATTATAATGTCGTCCTTATTCTTTTACGGAACAGAAAATGAGGCCGAGTGGCATAATAGTCACTTAACAAAATTAAAAAGGAGAAAAAAAAATATGTACTGTATTTTGTCAGTTCAGCTGTTCTGCACAATGTATGAGAAAAAAACTGCATATACTTACTTTTGTTTTAATATTTCGCCTGTTTCATTCGTTTTAATAGGCTGGTTTTTAAAAGTACGTAAAACATACATTTTTAATCATGTTGATTCCGAAAACAATTCAAAATGAATACTCGTAATTATAAATATTGTGTCTGCCAATTAACCTAAATCTACATATGGATCGCATAACACTTCATTCTTATTATTTTTTCAGCATATCTGCTGGTGGGAAATATTATAATTTGCTTGAATGTGGTAAGAATGTGTATTACTTATAGTAAAAACATCTTTTTTATGTAAGAAAATTATATTTCTACATTTTGTATTTGATTCAAAATAAAAAGTACTGTGAGTGAACTATATTTATAGATACTATGTATTGTTATCGGTTTTAAGTCTTTTTTATTTTTTATTGATAAAGGTAAATTTATTTGCTTTATAAGAGTTTATATACTTAAATTTGTTTGAGTTTATATATATATATATATATATATATATATATATATATATATATATATAATTAAAAAAGATATTGTTAATTTTTAACGTATGTATACTATAGAATGACTTTTTAATGGGCCATAAAACCACAGAATGTGACAGAAATAAATAAATAAAAGGGCATAAATTGTAACAAAAGTGTTTACAAAGAAATAATGACAGGCACAGATTATTAGACAAAAAGGACTCTCTCTCTCTCTCTCTCTCTCTCTCTCTCTATATATATATATATATATATATATATATTAACTATTTTATAAGTAAATATATTATTGAAACAGTTATTACAATACACCAAAAATCAACTCTAAAAAATTTGAAAAATTCAAATTTTTAATTTAAAAACGGTTATTGATTTAGTTATTGTTTTTACGAAGTTACGTCAAAAATCTATAAAGAATTGTAGGAATATTGTCAAACAAGGGGAAAATAAATCGAAAGCTTGCGAATTCCATAAAAATCTATTTTCTAAAAGAAAAAAAAATTGTTAAATGTGTGTCATAAACAAAAACGAAAAAAAAAAAAAAGTTTAATGTATGTATCATATGATATTTAATACACATGGAATAGAACAGGTGTATTGAATATCATATACATATATACGTCACTGATTTACAAGAAAATTATTTCTGTATTTTTAAAGTATAACAAAAATAGTAAAAGTTACCTTGCGAAATTTACAGAATATTTCATTACTAGAGGTTTAAAAGAATGAGTTACAGCTGTCGCTTAAGTGAGGCATAATTTTGTATTATATTGTGTTTTATTATTTCTTAAGAACTCTCCATTCAGTATAAAGAAATTTATTTTCAAGGACCATGTTGTTTCCTTAAATCTGCTCTAGTTGAATGCAATACCACTCTTAATATTTATTAATTTACCATGATGTTTATATGAATGTTCTACTTAGGGTTTTGGAATGAATTCTTAAAATGCCATTCTATGACTGTTTAAAAAATTATTCACTGAATGAAATTAGATACATTCTTAAAGTTGATGAATTAAAAAATTATTGATTTTTTCTTGGTTTTTGTTATACTATAAGAGATCTAGGTTTATGTTTGCAGAGATGTTTTTTTGGTACAATTAACAATCCGTTTTCATGGAAGGTTTATAGATTTCTTCAAAATCTAAATTTACTTCTAGAAACATTTGCAACTCTGTAGTCTCACACAGTGATTAATTAAATTAAAGATATCAAAGTTAGATAGTGATTCAGGCATTCTTAATAATATTGAAAGATTAAATCTGAATCAATTTAAGTTTTCTAATCCATTAATGATAGTTAACACACAAATTTAATAAGTATTCAGTTACCGATGTCAAATATGTATAGATTTTTTTTTAATATTAACATATTTTCATCTTAGATTAACCTTCAAAAATTATTAATAAACTATAAGTGAAATCACATGATGGCTGTCATTTTGTATTCACTGATAAGCTGTTATGTATAAACTGTTACCTAGACCTCGATATCCTAGTTGGTTAGGACATCGTTATCATTATTGGAAAATAGTGAATTTGAATCCCGATTTAACCCAAGATCCTCCGTGTTGAGGGTTGTTCGATTGATCGAGGTCACCATGTGCTCGGGAAGGAAGGCCAAGCGTTAGGGATCTGCTTGACCATTATTTTAAATTACGATTTCCTTTCGAAAATACGAGGGCTCATCAACTGGTTGCCCCATTATATAAAAAGGTTCCACCACTTCCGCCTTCCAAGTGAAAGGATATCTCGGAAGGGGCAGGTTAAGAATTGGGGATCTTCTACTTGGGCACTGTGTGCCTCTAAACCCACCCGGTTCTGCTTCCCTCTTAATAGTAGTTCCCAACTCTGAACTAGATGCAAGAAAGTATGCTAGTGCAACAAGATATAAACTCCTGATCAAATAATCAAATTGTATTATCGAATATTATAATACACAGTCCAAATTTATATGAATAAAATACATATTTCTTTAAGTAAAATCCTTTTATCCAATCTTTAAGCCAACCATTTATTCTAAATAAAATACTTTTTGCTCAATGGTTCTGTTTGCTGAATTAAACTGAGAACCATTAGTATAATGGAATGAAATATATCAGTATGTTGGGCGCTGTCTAACTTAAATAAGTTTTTAACAAAGCTTTGATTAAATTAAACCATAATTAACATTTAAAATTTATTTAAATTTAATTAGAGCTGATTTGAATTCCCTGTAATCTGCTAATGACGCTTGGTATTTAACAAATGATGTAATATTCCGTTACGGAACTTTTATCGCCTAAAGAACGGAGGAAAGTGGTTCTTTTTCTCCTTTTCCGATTGTCAGCTGTGTGTCACCGTCAGAAGTAGAGAAATATATTGACATCGGGTCTTCCATTCTGGCGTACTTTTCCCCTTTTATCCATATTTAACCATTAAATTTTATTAAATATTCAATTAAAGTTCAAATAAACACACTGAATCATGATGCACATTGTCAAGATTATAAATAAATTATCAGTGAGAAAATTCTTATGATTATCTTTGAAAGAAAATTTTAGTAAGGATCTTACTTTCTTTTCTTGAAGGAATTTCTTCTAATATATCAAGCCTATTTGTCAGTTAAAAGTGATATATTTCTGATAAATCATTTAAATCATATAAAACTGTGGAATTTGTATAAGTTGTCAACTACATTTTTAAAGCTTTTGTTTTTCTTTCAAAACGATTATTTCTAAAGTTATTGAGTTCCAACGAATGAAATAAAACCAGGTTATGTAATCAAACTGCGTATGATGATAAGATCTCCCGTTCGCCTTGTGTCCATTGCATTCTTGCGGAATAAATGATTACCGGTGTATTTTAAGCTAGAATTTTTCATTACTCTTTGCAGAATGTGCCTTTTAGAACTTCGTTAATTCAAATTTTTGTAATTTCAATAAATAGTAAATACAGTAAATAGTTTTCCTGAAATTCTCAAGGACATTACTTTTTTTCCATTGCTTTAAAGTAAGTTTTTTAATTATTTTAATGACTTTAAATGTCTCTTGTATTAGAAAATGAAGTTTAACATTATTATTTAAAATAATTTTCTGCTTGGTTTGTGCTGAAAGCTTTTCTTATGAAATATTATTTCTTTTAGAATGTAGTTTGGGGCTGGTGTTGATCAAATTATTTCCAGACATTACAATTAATGAAGTTAAATTAGTTTTTGTCTAGTTATATATATTAAATATGATCAAATAAGAATAGTTAATATAAATGCTCTTTATTATAGTTAATATAAAAATATTTATTAATATCATTTTCGTGTGAAGTCTGTACAAAAGTGACGAAAATTAAATTTAATCTTGTGTAATAATGTAAACTAAGCAATTTTGAAATATGATTTGAGATTTAAATTAAATTATTTGACTTTTTATTTTCACGTTATGTTTGTACATATTTCTATTTAGATTATGCAGGAAAAATAAATTGAGCAACTTATATAATTATGGATCAATTTAAATAATAATAATAATTGAAATTACATCTAGAAATTTATTTTTTTCGTAGTTTCTTAAAAATGGGTAGTAGATATTATTGTTTTTGTTATTTATGAATTACAATTTTTATAATATTTATATATATTAAGTATAGGTGCTTATTTACTTAGTCGAAACAATGTAAATAAAAAAAAAAAAAAAACTTGTAATGTTTCATACAAAATGAAGCATTCGTTATTCCATAACAAAATATATATATTCTAATACAATAAAAAAATAGGACGAAACCATTTAAATATAGCAGACAAATACCTAGAACATACAACCCCAGCAAAGTGAAATTTACAATACGAAATTTAAATTGGAATCATTTAAATAAACGTACAGAATAAATTGAAAACGCACAATGAATCAAATTAAATATGGTACCAACATGGCCCGCTTCATCAGGGGGTGTCGATCATATGGAACAAAGTATGACTTTTTTTTTGACTGAAGTCTAAATCAAGTCATGTATTGCTTATTGATAGCGTATTTCCATACTTATGATATTTCTGATTATATATATGTATACACACATATTATATATATATATATATATATATATATATATATATATATATATATATATATATACTGAAATATTGAAAATAATGCTCCAAGAAAGAAGAACGGCACGAAACTTGCGAAACTTTGCTCAAATAAGTACAATGATATTTGATATGCAAATGATCCAAATTTGGTACTAGTGCACATAAGCACATACCTGGCAGTGGCGCTGCAATCAATGGAACCTATGTAAGCTGGATCAGAGTGGAAGATTCAGAGCCGTGACGATCACATGCCGACGATACGAGGAAATCCATAAGCGAAGAATGCCACGAGAAAGCATTTCATTCAGTTAAGCCAGTTTGAGAGGGATGTTATCATCGGTTTGACAGGCTAGTCGACTCTCCGTGTTGCTCGCCAAGTCGATCATTTTTAGTGTGCCGTCAAAACATGTCGGGAATAGTGGGCATACAAGGTCTGGGGTGACGAGGAACACGGCAAGGCGAGAGGATCGAAGAATCATATGGCAAGCGCTCATGGATTTCACAGTGACTTGTTCTACTATTCATGCAAATGTAGGGGGCCGATTGTTCCTCAAATCCTTTTCAGATGCCTTGTGGAAGTGGATCTGCGATCCAAGCGTCTATTTCCTTTAACACCGCAACATCGGCGACTCTGTTTATAGTGTTATCAAGCCCGAGCAACCTGGAATGCACAGATTGTCCAAACGTGGTGTTTAGTGATGAATCTCGGTTCATTTCGAGGACAGATGATACCCGTATACAGGTAAGGAGGCGCCCAGCTGAATGGTATACTTCCAACCACAATGTCGAGTGACACATTGCCTGATGAACAGGCGTAATGGTCTGGGGAGCCATAGCCTATGATATGAGTTTACTGCAAATTAATTCTCGTCCGCATTCAGCTCGAGTTGCTCAAGAATTCTTACATCATGCTCAAACTTCCACAGCCTGCCCGCTTCCCGAATTTGTTCCCGATAGATCATGATAAGCTGAAATGCCAGATGCCACCGTGTCACTCTGTACATGATTTGGGGGTGGCTGTTCAAGATATGTGGGCATACTTCTGACTCAGGACAACATCAGGCGTCTAATCGACTTTACATCGTACCTGTAGCAGCATGTATGGCAGAAGAATTCGGGCCGACGTGCTAATGAGGTTGACTCTATATTGTCTAATTATACACACTGTATTTGTTTAATTGTTTTAATTTTTGAATCAGATGAATCTCACATCTGTGTGATTATGCGCATTAAATTTTATTTCATTCCCTTGCTGCCTTCTTGGTGCACTATTTTCAATGTTCTTAAATATATATATATACATATATATATTTAGGAACATTGAACGTGAGGAACATTGAACATTACATGACCACTATGCATCAAATATGTCAAGAAATGATTTCATTATGTGCTTATTTTAATAACATACAAGAAAAACAAGATATGTACATGAAATTCGTATGTTTTATTTTAAATTTATTTTTTACTGGCAACATTTAATCTCTGTGTAAGATAATAAAATCAATCCTTTGAAAATAAATTAATAAAATCGAAATATATGCAGACTAAACTAAATTACATCAATCATGGAGAGCGAATGTGCATCTACATAATATTTACGAGAAAGACTATTTTTCTGTACCATTTTTCATTTAAAGTTATATTTGGTTTGCGGTTGACTTATAGCATTTATTTATAAAAAACATAAAAGTTTAATACCAGAATGTAATAAAAAGATGTTCAAAATATGTTCTTTAAATTCAATCTTAAATCATTTATCAAAGCCAGAAAATTTCTATACTTTTCAGAAAATTATTAAAACATTTTTTTTTTATAAAATATCTATGTTAAAAAAATACGAATTTTTAAAACAGTCTTTGAAAAATGAAGTTTTGGTATGAAATATAAAAAAAAATATATATTCGGCACACTTTTAGTTTATTCAAGTATAATATATGTATTTAATAATTTCTCATTTAATTGATTAATTAATTTTATAATGTGAACTATTTTTTGCCACATTAAAAATTATTGCCGAACCGTGAAAGCGTTTTTGTCATGAGAAAATGGAAGCGGAATATATCCTAATCACCTACATTTCATTGATTTAAGAAGCCTCTATAGTACATTAACAAATTCTTGTAAACTAAAGTTTCTCTATCAGTGCAAAAATGCTAGAAGACGCTGCCAGCTCAGAAGTTAATTTCATCAATTTAAAATTATTCATATTTTTTCAATTGCATTTTAGTACTTTTTTATACCATAGTTAATGACTAATTTTGTAGACATAATTGCTGCCTAAAATATGTAAATGTGAATAGCACAGACAAATAATAAGTTAGACTTCCGACTACCATAAATCAGGAAGAGTAAAAGCTGCCTGATTTTCTGGAAAATTTGGTTGATAAATGGTGCAGCTTTTGTTACCGTAATGTTAACTAGTCTGTGTTCCTGACACACTGCATTGTGTAAAATAATATTTTCAAATTAAATATAAAATGATAAATTTTAAAAGAAATATTTTGTTCCATTTAAATAAATTTGCTTTGTTTTAATATATCGGAAGTATCAAATTCGAAAACTAAAATTTATAAGATTTCAGTTTAAAATTTTGTAAATAAAATCTATATTAAGTATTTCGCACTTTTATAATAATTATGGTCGATGAAATATGCATTATATAAATATTATCAATATAATGCATATTTCAATATTTCATAGAAAAATGTACTCAATATTCAAGATAATAATGATTTTTTTATATATTTTGGGTTGTGTCCGGAATGTTTTTCCGATATTTTAGGAAAATTAAAAAGCAACTCATTTGAATATGATTATACGGTTAATCTGCGCTTTAGGTCCTCTACTTCGCCAACTCACATTTTCGCCATGGCATCGGTGTTTTTGAAAACGCGCCAAGCAGGGGACCTAAAGCGCATTTTCACCGATTATACATTTATTAAATTATATAGGTACCATATTCTGCTCCACATACTTTCTCAATCTTTCGCGTGGCTTGAGAATTCCGTCCTCCCAGAATTTCTCAGCAAAGAATGTGTCCAAATAGGTTTTTATCTCAACCAAAGAGTCGAAATTTTTTCCATTAAGGGAAATCCTTCCTCCAGCATCCTCGCCATAAACAGCGCAAATCTTATTTCCTACTTGTGTGGCATTTTTACCCTTTCGAAAAAATAATAGCATTAAATGCACTTTATTTGCCACCCTATTCTAAGGCGTACAAAACTGATAAAAATGAATGAATCGTAATTAAACTTTTTTCCAAATATGACTGAAGCTATCTCTTTTAGAATATGAACACATGTCATTTGTTTTCAGTAATTGTGATTTATTCACCGTCAGGTCTCTCGCACTACCTACCGAAAATGGCTACAACAACCCAATAGCACAAAATACATAACATGTATAGCTGTGGTTTTTAAAAAGTTTGAAATTTTTTAAATTTATCTTATAATTATATTATTTTTATATATACCTTTATAGAGAACAATTTATGCCTATCTAAACTGTTATTTATTTAGTAAATTAACACATTTAATGCAATGTAAGAATTTGATGAAACAAATGTTTAGCATATGAATGAATAATTGAGAGCTTAATTAGTTTTAAAAACAAATACATGTAAGAGAAAACAGTTCATACTGAAAATTTTAACTTCGTTTAATATTTTATTTATTTTCTTTTTATAAATATACAGAGATAATGAAGTTATTTGCATAGACATTTTAAAATGATCAAGTGATCTGTGCTTTGTAATGATGAATAATATGCTTGTACTGACAAACAAATTTTTTCTGAATTTCACAAGAGAAAACTGTTGAAATAAGACAAATTTTTCATTCAATTATATTTTCAACATTTCTTCCAACGAGTTTCCCATTTACCGATGTCTACTTACTTAATGGATTTTATTTTTTTAATAAATAACCCATAAAATAAAGTATCAATAAATAAAGAAAAGTTTTCAGAATTAAATAAGTTTAATTGCAATGGATTAAAAAAAGAATTTTCTTAGAAGATACATTAATAATTTTAGTGAAAATTATATTAATATATTGCATGGTAAAGTATAAAGTGTATAAACAAATTAGTATAATACTTTCGGATATAAATTAATATATAAAAAACCCTTAATAAATAGAAATATTTTATAATGATAAAACAGAAACAAGGTTTTGCTGAATTAGGTAAAAAAAATTCTGTTCATCAGTTGAGCGGTTCTAGAGGTGATTTCAGCGTTTCTGTGTCTGTTTTATGCCTTATAATCTCATTCATATTAAACATTTTGAACAAGAAATGATTTTAGAGTGGTAAGTCTATCGTCATTTCTCGCCTACGAGCTTAACCAAACTGTTTATCCAAGTTTTCCAACGTTCATGGGCAGTGGCTTCCAGTTAAAAACGTTACGCACCTGTTTCTAGTGGAAAAATAGCAATTTAGGAAAGATAACGACGCATGTTACTTTTTTTTAGCGGCATTTAGTATTTATTTTTAACAGTGTTTAAAATCCTATTTCCCTCCACCAAATTGAAGTCTCAAGTATAAACCAGCTAAAAACAAATTGAATAAAGTGTGGAATACTTGAAAGTTCTCTTCCCTTTTGAATATGAACATAAAGTTTGGTAATCTTTCTATCTGTGTTTCAAAGCACTTCCGATCTG
>JAPDSC010108815.1:0-11708 GCA_026290005.1 Latrodectus geometricus
GAAGTTTGATGCTCTTTTGCTTTTTAAAATAAGATAATTGCAAAAAAATCATATTATTTGGAAGTTACCATACAAGTAAAAAGATTCAAATTAGAAATAATAATAGTAATTATTATGCAAATAGAAAAGTCAAAATTTTCTAATTGAAATTAAAGATTAAAACTTTTTCATGATGTATAGCAAAACTTATTTCTCAATTCACAAAATAAAATGTAGCGATTTAAAAGCTGTAATAATAAATATTCAATTATCTGATAAGCCAAATATAACATGTCTTTTCAATAAATCAAATATATTTATAAATTATATAAATATTTGCTATTAAAATAATGGTCATGAATGAGAAAAAAAATACCATTTTACTTCAGGCTTGGGAGTACCACATATGCAAGCTGTTAGTTTTGCTGTCATTCCATTCAAAACAGATGTGTCCTTCAATTTCTTTAAGAACATTGCAGGTGCACCTTCAGACACTGCTGCATTAAAATATTCAAAAAAATAAATAAATAAATAAATAAATAAATAAAAAATAAAATAAAAAAAATAAAATAAAAATAAATAAAAAAAATTTTTTATTCAAGGGTGCATTAAATTAAATTTAAATAGAAGTGTTTAAAATTAATAACAATTTTTGAATACAAATATTCATTTCAAATTTTATAATGGGGTAATAATGATAATAACTTTAATTATTAGGTTTTGTCTTCAATTTAATTATGACAAATAGCTTCTAGCTCTGGAGTAAAATAACATGATAACTGAATACAGCAACTGACTTATTTTAAAGAAAGTGATAACTGACTTATTTTAAAGAAAGTCAATAACTTAAGAAAAAGTTTCATAAGATCATGTTTTCAGAATTTAAAATAAATTTATGAATGTATTTTCAAAGCATAATTTATGTTCTAATTTTGTATATATATTTAAAAATACAATTTACATAAATATTATATCATGAAATTACGTAAATGAACTTCATATTATTCAGTATAACTATATAACATCAAATAAAATATCTCCGAAATTTATTCCTTTCTTAAAATTCATTAAGCAGGGATAATTGAGTATGACTATTTTTTTATTTAAAAAGCATTGGATAATTTTAGTTTTTCCTGAATATTTTAAATATAAAATGCCACATACACAAAACAAAATAAAATATTTAAAAAAGTATGAAGTCATGAGTATGTTAAATAATAAAATACTCAACTTTTTTATGAAATTGACATGAAATTTCTAGTTAGTTAAAACTGATTGATATTTAAGTATCAAAATTATTTTGAGATCAACAATAAATTATTCAATTCTAATATTAGTAAACTGGAAAACGAACTGTTTCTAGGGTATTAAAATAGATAATTTTGATTAAAGCAAAAATGTAAAAAAATTTAATACAAACTCCTTTTTATCTACCAAATCTTAAAATACTTGGCTAACTGAAATCGACTCTCAATTAACAGGTACCATTGCAAAACAAGTCAACCACAGGAATAACAATCTTGATATATTTTATTACTTAGGTTAAATTCATATCGAATATTACATAAAAATATATTAAAATATTATACTAAAAAATATATTAAAAATATTATATTGTGGATTAAATTTTTAAAATTTACATTAACTTACTTCAGACATAGTAAATTTTATTTGTGGGTTTATTAGAAAACAGAACTAAATTTCTTTAAATGTCTTAATTAACTTTAGAGGTTTCATTATGATTTCTTATTTAAATTAGGAGATTCTCGTAATTCATTTATTGATTCAAAATCTGCATAAAGCAAAATTATGTGTAGTTTAATGCTCTAATAATGCCTTATCTTCATTTTAGGCACATTCATCTTTTTGAAGGGTACTTCCTGTAACTTGTACAAATCTATTACATTGGCTAAAAATTTTATACTCTTACATATTTAATTCTTTTATTTACTATTGATAAACGATTTTGTCATTGACATTCATACACTTCAATATCCTTTAAAATTATCTACCTTAATTAATTTACCATTAGTTTCTTATATAGTTACAATTCCTAGATATTTTTTTTCACAACCTATGTATTTCCTATTTATATATATATATATATTTTCACTACCAATAACTTAATATAGTTTTATTCTATGAGATTTTTCTAATATTGAAATTTTTTAAGCTAAAATTTAAAGTTTTGCAATATTTCAACAATAAACAATTTGATGAATCCAATTTGTTTAAAATATGGAAATTAGATTCTATTTAATTAGGAAAACATAAGATGAATTAAAAATAATACCTGCAGTAAGATAGCTTGAAGAATTAAATAATTTTTCTAAGAAGAAGATGTTCTATTATAATAGCATAAATTAATGTACATAGCAAAATTAATACACACAAAGTCTTTTCTATGAAAAGAATATATAAACTAATAAAAATATTGCATCTATTTCAAATGTCATACTATATAATGTGTAATTCATAGAACAAAAAATTTGGTATATGTGAAAAATTGATTCAACCAGAAAAACATGATTTTTTAAAAATTGAAAATCACCTACAAATGCAACTGGCCACCAGTAAAATGTTATTCCTTTTAAGTCTTTTATTAAAAAAAATTTTCTTTGTCTATTATTTAAATTATCTATTTTTAGTTATTTTTGCAAATAAATTGTATCACAAAAAAATCATTTGCTGTAAAACTTTATTTGAAACTTTTTTTTAACTCATTTTTATTTTAATCATCATTAAATATGCACTTAAAAAAATATCAAACAATTTGCAAATAATTTGGCAGAATTCACACCTTTTCTGTTTGACAGGACTTTATATACATATCAAAAATTCAAATTATTTCACTAACGTAACGCCAATGTTAGCTTGACAAGAATCTTTGCCAACTGAATTCCTTGCTCAGCATTCATAAATACCAGAATCACTATTTCGTGGGTGTGGGACAGCCAAAATACACTTATTACCTTCTTTAAGAATGGAATATTTTACTCCAGGTGTCAACTTTTCCATGTTGAAATACCATTCAACATTTGGCTCAGGAATAACTTTGACTCTGCAAATTAATTTCATTGGTTCATTTGCTACAAACTGGAAAATAACAGTAAAAAATAAATATTACAATTTGTAATTTCTGACATTTTTAATTTCTTTTTCTAAACACTAATTTTCTTATATTCTTATTTCAAATGCATATTTGTTCTATTATTAATTTTCCATCAGTAATTCTTTATTTCAAAGTTTATTATCAATTCTATATTTCAAACACTTATTTTCTGCTATTTATTTTCTTATAGTAGAAATTTTTCATATTTGAAATTATTCAAAAAAGATTTTTACAACTACTGAAAACTTATCCATGAGTTTTAGAAAATAGTTATGTGAAAATATAAATGAATTTTGAATTGTTAAAATTAATTAAAAATTAAAGTATATTTAAATATAATTAAAATATAATTAAAAATTAAGAAAAATATTGTTAAAATATTATTTATAGCTTGATCAAGGATACATATTTCCAATAATATCTTTAAATGTATTTTTTTAAATTTGATACATATTCATGACAATATTTTAGAGGGATTGTTTTTATTCAAAAAATACTAATTACAAATTAATTATAAATAGATCAAACATGATGCTCACTATACTTAATAAAAACCATAATGTGAATAATATCTTTTCCTTTTCCAGTATTTAATATTCTTTAACATTGTTTTTATCATACTACATAATATTTTTATCTAATTAGTCACTTAATATATGATATAAAGCTATTTTACATTTCAAGCTTAAATATAAAATAAGTTATATTAATAATGTAATTAATTACATTAATAGAACATACTATTAATAAATTGTGTTTTGCGCAAGTAATTCACCTTAGGTCCACATTATAAATAGATAAAATAACAAGCCAAATAGAAATTTTATAGGTAGTAGACTTCTTTATCAATAATCTATACATGTTTTTCAGGGTTTCTTTTAGTAAAAGATTAATCTAATCAAACTCAAACAATGCATTTAATTTAAGGAATGATGAAACAGCTTTACTAAACTTCTTGTTTTAAAAAATAATTAAATATTCACTAAAGATACGTAAATTTGCGATCTTACTAGTGCGTCGGAAAGTCGTTCGATAAAGTTAGATGCTTTATAGGCTTTGACAGATACTTTTGCTTTGGAGCTAGCTTCACCTAAAATGTTGGAAACTTTACATTCATACACTCCTTCATGCCTGGGATTACATCTATAAACTGTCAAGGAAGCCTATAAAAATATAAAATCGAGATTAACGATTTGTAAAAATCAATAAAATATAAAATCAGTGAATCAATAGAAATCTAAATGATATTTTTTCTGAATGTTTTGAAGTAAACATTATTAAAAACAAAACATTTTATATGTTTCTATGTTTTGGAATAAAAATTATTTAGTTAACATTTTTCAGAATTCTCTATTTTAAATGGAGATGTAATAAATCAGAGGTAAAATAAATGTATTTAAAAATAAATAAATACTTAACAATAAATAAAATGAATGCATTTTAGTATTAATCAAAAATACCCCTATAATGCCTACAGGCAACATAATCCATACGCATATTTTGAGAAAATTTAAAGCAAAATATTTCCTTTAATTAAAAATGCTTATCAAATTAAGCATGTGCTTTTATAATTAACTTGAAAGGAAATAATTTTGACTTTATTATATTTTTCATAGCAATTTTTAAAGTTATATATATGAAAAAAAGATATATTTCTATTTTAATTGCAAAATATAGTGAATATACTTGTTAGATTTGTTAGAGTACTTATAATTTGTGTTTGAGAGCTATTTAAAAAATACCTTTGGTCCAAAAAATATTCAAAATTACTACGAACAACCATAAGTCATACAGCAAAAATGTAGCAATTATACAGCAAAAATAGATAATCTATTCTTTAAATTTTCATTTTATTAAAATAATTTTAAAAATCATTAAATTCCTTTAGAATTTATATTGCTTGGGGTATATTTAAAGATATATAAACAAGAATTTTGAATTACTTTTTAAAAAATAATTTTTGATTTAAAGTAAATTGAAACACGTGGGAGAGATTGAAGTAAGAAACATTAATGATAACAAAGAACTCAAACATAGATAATTTTAAAATAATAAAATAAAAGCTAATTTTTTTTATTATCAATTTATCATATAAAACAGAAAACTAACAGATTATTCTAAATAACAAGATATTTAAAATCAATTAAATATTAGTGACTTTATTTTAATTTAACTGATGTCCCTACCTTTTTACCATCAAATTATGGAAGAATAGTAACAGAGCATGATACAGGTTGATCGTCTAAATACCAGTGAATGTCTGGTAGAGGATTTCCAGAGATTGTAGCTTCTGACTTGAAAGTGTCCCCTTCTTCAACTTTCAAAGTCACAAAGACAGGAGAGCTTTTCATTTCTCTTTCTCGCTCTCTACCTATTAAAAATCAAATTTATAAGCATATTAAGATCTTTATACTGTAAATTTAATATATTTTAAAATTGAAATATTATTAATAGCATATTTTTTTAAATAACAAAATTATATATTTGTATGTAATTCATAAAAATTTTAAACAAAACTGTATTTTTCTTTTCAATCTTTCAGTTAAGTTTGCAGCTATTTTTGATAATTCCTTTGTTTAGAATGTTTCAAAATAAATAATTTAAAATTATTAATAATAAATGATAACTATGTAACCCAAATAAATTCTTACTTACTTATTACTTTCAAAGGTGCTTCTGAAGATTTTTCTCCATTTTTGTTGGTAGCTGTACACACATTGTTACCAGTATTTTCGGGTTTACATTTGTCAAAAATCAAGCCACTTCACCATTTGGTAACTGATGTTTTCGCACATTTGGATCATCATCTGCAATTGCCTAAAAAAGAAAATAATGTTGCACAATAGTCTAGATATATATTAAATAATATTATGTAATACATAATTAAGTAGCATATGGTTAAAGGTTTTGTAATATTCTACCTCATATCATATGTATGAATCATTTTATTTTTTGTAAATCATATGTACCATATCTGTTTATATATATATATGTTTCTCATATCATATGTACCATGTCAATTCCTGTATAAAAAAATGTCTGTACTCTTTTAAGAATGTAAACTGGCATTCATGTATGTATATAAACTAAAAAATCATTATTCAACATAGAATTTGATTACAGTAGCCGAATTATAATAACAGAATTTTTGTATTGATATTTTTATACATTGATCTACAAATACAAGAGAAATTCATTCATTGTCTAGCTCTAAAGAGATGTAGATCACTAATAGAGATGAACTAAATGAATAATAAAGAATTGTGTGCAAGAAAATATACTATGTATATTTTCTTAATCACATCTAAAAGGATTTTTCTTTTATGGTTTCAAAAAAATCAAAAGAAATCACATTTTTATCATTGCATTTATATAATAGCTCATGAAATAAACTTATAAATTACTATAGAAAATACAGATTTTAGGAAACTAAAAAATTATTACCATTTTATATCAGGAAATGGTTCTCCAGAAATTTTGCATTCTAATTTTGCTGGACAATTTACAACACCTGTAACTGGTTCAAGTGGCTTGATGAATAATGGAGATTCTTCAAAGTAAAGAAAAAAATTTTGTTATAAAAATTGCTTTTAATTTTTACAAAGTGCCAAATTAAAGTAAACATTTCTAAAAACAATATGAAATTCATGATAATTCATAATTCTGTTCACATGACAGAAATAAATAATATGATTACATTAATGTTCAACATAAATATACTTCAATCACACAAAACTTTCTTTAAAGGATAGAACTAAACCAAATTTTGAAAGACTTTTCTACTCAAGTAACGTTTTTTTATTATTCTAGCACTTAACATATTAAACATATATAATTGCAAGTATTAACACAAATTACTGCAGATATTTAATAGTTATAGGCATTAACAGACTTTTTATATAGTTATTTTCTATTCTCCCTCTTTATGATTGTTTTTTAAGAGGTAGAAGGTTGTGTTTGATTAGCTGCTTTCACTTTGTTGCTATATAAGTGTCTTCAAAGTATTAAATAATGTCTTTACTACTGTATGTGGACACCCACAGAGTAAACATAGTTTTTTCAAGTTCAATGAATGGTTGGATTACTTCTGTGGAAAGAATGGTTTTAGTAATTGAGACTTCTTGAGATGAGATTAACACACTTGTATGTCACAGAAATTTTGACACTTTTAGAACACCAACAGTATTATTTAAAGTAATATGTTCATGAAAATATAAAACCAATTTTTTTAAAAAAAGAAGCAGATAGGATTATAATTACTAATAATGTTTTACTAATATAAAGCTATAAAGTTAGTTATAGGAAACTTTTCCATTTTTATATTCATTTAGATAAAGACATTTTCAATTAATTGTTCCCTCACTCTTAAGTAATTATACATTCACTCACCCAAATAATTAGTATTATAAAAAGCTATTAATAAATTATATTTATACAGATTTGATAGATATTTTATACAGATTTGAATTGTTTTATAAGCTATTTTTAAACTCATAAGTCTATGAAAATTAAATAGCCCAGATAGAGTGTTAGAGAATTATTTCATAGCTAATGAATATTCAACTCTTTGTAGTTTAAGATTGTAAACATATTTTCCTTTCCTATTTGATTTTCTTTATATGATAAATTGGTTTTATCTTCCTTGTTTAAAATATTTCCTGATATTCTCATCAGTACATGTACCATAAAAGAAATATATTCTTTTTAAAAATTGCAGTACTTATGTGACGAAAAACAAATGCTAGAACTATTTAGTTCTATTAGAAGTAAAAATACAAATTATCATTCAGGATAAAAAAAAATTTCAAATTTGGTTTTATTACTAATCAAGTAAATTTAATTTTAGACAAATTAATAGTTTTCAAAGGTACTCAAGAATTACATTTTCCTTAAAATAGAATTGTTACCTACTAGATTACTTCGAAATAATATTAAAAATAAAGTAGAAAATCAATGATAGTAATAATTCAAGGCATTAGATCAATAAGATAAATAATGTCATCAATACATGATTTACCTGATCAATGAAGTTTAACAATTTATAATGAACTTCAAATATGTTAATAAATCATAAAAATATAATTTTTTGATAAGCTGTGTTTATTTTTGAAGAAAACAGAAAAAAAAAATCTTTATGATAAACGTATCATAAGTAAAGATGCAGTAAAAATAAAATAAGTTTTAAATTGGAACACAATTGTTTACATATATAATACATTGAATAAATATTATTTACAAAAAATAAAATGATTTATTAATAGGGAAAATTTTCAGAAAGAGAAAACTTTTCTTTTAAACAAAAATTAATCTCAGTTTTTGAACTTACGAATAACATCTACTTTAGCTGAGCTTCTGGTTTCCCCACCAATATTTGATACAAGTAAAGTGTATTTTCCTGCATCAACTGGTTTAACTTCCTGGATTTCTAAAGATACATTTCCATCAGGATCTTGGGTCATCCTAATTCTGTCGTTAGGTTTCTTTTGGTGAACCATCTTTCAACCTAGCATTTAAATACAAAAGAATTTGATTAAAATATATTTCAAATTATCAAATGTTAATCATTAAATAGCTAAAAATGTAGCAATAACTTAATTATGCATGAGTAACATCCCGTTTTAAACATTATAAAAATTATTAACACAACTTTAAACAGTGCAGACAAAAATATTAAATAACATTTTTAGTTAAAGGTTAAAATGATATTGGAGATAACATATAAGGGATTTTAGAAGAAGCACAGACCTTATTTTAAATAAATTGTTTGATAACAAAATACTTTTTTACCTTTTCATTTATTTTGATCTTAATTGATAAAATTACATATATACATACGTATAATTTGTTTGAAAAACATTCATTTAATTATGAATTTAAGTACCTATGTATGTATTAAGTATACATGTAACATTTCTATTTACAGAGAAAAATCGAATAAAATCACCACCTATAAAAAACTACCCTAATATTGAAAAACTTCTGCTTCCGCAAATGTATGCTTATAAAAAAATTACATAGCAGAATAATTTCTTATATTACTAATCTAAAAACATGAGACTTTTGTACAAAAGCTTATAAAAATTGTCCCTTTTTAAAAAAATTAGAGTAAATATTAACATTTTATTACCTACAACAGCAACCATAGCAGAGCTTCCCGTTTTGCCTTCATCATTGGTAGCAATGACGACATATTTCCCAGAAACCTCTGGTGTAGCACCTTCAATGATAAGTGCAATAGCTCCATTTGGTTGTTCTAACATTTGAGTTCTATCATTCTTTGCTACATCATCACCATCTTTCATCCTTAGAAATAAAAGTGAAATGAAAAATTTCACTAAAGAATTTGAAATTTATGAAAAACATTCACTTTGAATGAATTGAAGGATATAAAAAAAGAATAACTTAATAAAGATTTTTGTATTTTGTTTAAACTTTCATTGAAGTTCATCCTACATTAAACAGTTTTCACTGTAAAATAAGCTATAATAATATTATAAAAATTATTTACATATGAGGCAAGTTATTTTAAATAAGAAAACAGGAAAAGTGTCAAAAGTACTTTTTTAAAGAAATCTGTAAATTGTTTATATTTTTACCATTTGGTTTTGCAAGCAGACTGGAATGTTAATTCAGCTTTCAAAGATATTGTCTGTCCTTCCGAAACTTTCACTGGTTCTAATCCTTTAACAAAATATGATTTATTTCCAGACATTCCTGGCATAGCAAGCATCACTATAAATGGAAAGAAAAGATATCTTATTAAAAGAATTAGACATTTTGAAATTTTACCGTCTTAAATTTGCAACCCTAAAAGATCTTTTAACAGATAGTAAAATCATTATCCCAAAGTTAATTCAGAAGATATTAAAAGTTGATATCTAATCATCTTGACAAAATACACAGTCCAAATTATGAAAATAAACAAGCAAAAGATTTTTTTAAATAAAATAACAACTAAAGCCATATTTTGTTATTTACACAAAAACAAATAAAATAGAATAATACAATATATTCAGGCATGTCCATATACAATTTTAAAAAGAAAATTTTTTAATTGCTATAAATAATTCGTAAAAAAAAATGTTTGTATATATTGCAATTAGAATTTTTTAGTTGAATTAAGTACCAATTTTATACATACTTCAACTACTGTTTTTAGACATATTAACTTATTTGTTATAATTTGGAAATTCCAAAGCAAGAATTATAGTGTCTTTACTTACATACTTGGATATGGCACATTTAGAGAAAAATACTAATGCAGATAACTTTTTATGAATAAATTAGCTTTCAAATTTCATCAATTGTTTTTATAATTAGAATCTAAATATTAATTTTAAACATGAAAATATTATTGTTCTATAAGTTTTTGAAACTAAAATATCATTTAATTCAAACAACATTTATTATGTTCTAATTCATCTGTTAGCAATGAGAAAGATTATTTGGAAAAAAATTTAAGAGGAAGTATTTCATAAATTTAAACATTAAGTGATATCAATAATTTTGATAAAATAATCTTACAAATTAAAATTTTCTTCACTAAATTTCATTAATATACATCAATCTGGCTTTTAAATTATCTGTTTGTATACCAATTTAGAAAAAGTCGTGTTTCATAAATTCAGTTAATATGCTATTTATTATTAAAAGTAAATTATATCAAAATTTTAATATTTTAGTATAGATTTCTAACTTTGTTGGTTTTAAACCTAAATTGTTGGTTTAAATTTAACTTCATAAATAATTTTTTTTAAATATAAACTTTAATTCATATTCAACATTTTTGAATAAACAATTTATGTTTAAAGTATATACAAAGATATAAATGTTAAAAATATTGTAGAAAATATATTTGAAATTAAATATCTAAAACTGATAATTGAAACAAGAAATGATGGTTTCTATTCTAAAAGGGGAAAAATAATAATTAGAGTTATTCTCAAACATAGAATTTAAATTTTCTCATAAATCTTAATACAAATACAAAGAAAAATAGATTGAAAAACAAGTGATTAGGCATCAGTAAAGCAATAATAAAGCACTTCAAAATATTAAGAAAACAAATTATTAAGAAAAATTATGCTCAGTCATTATCAAAATATTATAACAAATTTTTTACAAGTATAAATATATTAGTACAAATTAGTGTACTTGTGTGTGCAATATAAAAAAATAATTGCCTTAGTCAAACATGCTTAGTAAAATTTAAACTTGGGGAAATTTTAGCAACTCACATATGGTTAAGATATAAGTTGCAGATTTTATGAATTAATATAAGTCATAAATTTGTATATAAACAATAAATAATTGTTTCATTTTATATTTTTTCCTATTAATATAAGGTATTAAAGAAAAGAACTTTCTTATGTTATTTATTTAGACTTTCATATTTATTTATTTATCAAAATTAGTAATGATAAAAGATATTTAAGTAATAGATTCAGCAATATTTATGATAATATACTTAAAATGCCAAATGTATCATTCTATTAAAATACAGTTAAGATGAAGGAGACATAAAGGATAGAGATTTTTCAATTTTCATGCATATTTAGATGCATAATCTCAATGTCTAATTACTTTTTTAATACAACCACTTTATAAATTAAATACT
>JAPDSC010108823.1:0-16648 GCA_026290005.1 Latrodectus geometricus
ATATTCTAAAATTTTAACAATTTTCAATTTTAAAAGGGTTTTGATTTTTTTATTATACTTTTCACTAAAATATAAATAAAAACATTTTAAGCAATTTAATAAATAATAACAATTTAAAGTTAATGTATTTAAAAAATTAAAAACATTTAAATTATATAACAAATATTTTTAGTAAAATAATTTTAAATTTATCAATAAGAAAAGCCCAAACATTTAAACAATATTTAAAAATTGCTAAAACATTATTATTCAAAAATGCTAATAATTTTACAATTAATTTAAAAAATGTAATCAAAAAATCCTAAATATAAAGAATGAATTTTTAATTAAAAATCTAATTATTATTTTTAAATTATTTGCTTACTTTTTTATTTAAAATAATATTTTAAGGTTATAAATTTTACGATCCAATGTGAAAAAGAAATTTATATCACACATATATGTTAATAATATTCCTACAAATCCCACACATTTTATTACACTCTTCTATAAGACATATTGTTAAAATACTTTTATAAAATTAATTATAATTTGTCAGAAAAGTTACAAGTATGGTTTAAAGAATCAATTTAAATAGCGATTTTGCAATTAAAATATGTTTCTTGTAATTAAAATATATTTTTTGTAAATGGCAAAAAATATCCTTACTTATCTTCCGTTATTTTCATACTATAAATAAGGAAATAAAATATGAATATATTTATTAACTTAATGCAATGTTAAAAAGTAATTTCAAAACAAATTTTTTATAGTTTAGTTTATATTACTAGTTTAAACCTATAAAATAATTTAAATGTATCACTCTCTCTATCTTTTTCTCTTCCTCTGTTTAATACAAAGAAATTCTAGTTGTATGAATCTCAGCTTATTTTTTATTTCATTTAAAGTGGTTGATTAAAAAACCTTATTTTTTTAGTGATGATTACAATTTATTTTCGGTGATTTATAAAATTCGTCCATTCTAAGAAGGTAGACAAACATTATAAACTAAAGAGTTGTAATTTATAAGTTAATCACAATTATTAACATTTGTAACGATAAATCAAATTTGTTTAAGCTTTATTTCAGTTTTCTCAATTTAATAACGATATAAAAGTAAAGTAATGACAATTTATAGTTAATTTACTTTTGAAATTTTAAATTAAGTCATTTTATTGACTCATTATCCACTATTGAATTTATAAATTTTGTAACATACTAATTGTAAAGTGAATGTCAAATGTTGTGAATGAATTGTTAGAAAATATATATATTTAATGAATAGTTAGTTAATATTAATGAATAATTAGTTAATATCTTTCAGACAACTGTAAATAATTGAACTCAAAATTTGAAATTTAGAAAAAAAAAAAAAACACTATGATTTTCATCAAAATATTTTTTATGGTGCCTCCTATTTCGATTTTATATTGTGGCTTTACGTTTCTCTTTTGAAATTGACATAAAATATGTATTATAATCTGTGGCACAATTTAAATAATCAAACATGCTGGTTTTTTATTGATGATAATAAAAGTATTTTATAAAGCATGAAGATTTTATAATTCAGGATGTCATGAAAACAAATGTTTTTGGTTATTGATTTTGCAGATTTCATTTGTAACATTTTACATACAAGCTAGCTTAATTTTTCTCTTTAAAAATACTTTAATTGTACTTATATTTAACATTACGATTATGAAATGTAATTAAAGGGAACATATAAATTTCACATTATAATACATAATAGTATATATTTATATATAAACTGATCTCAATGTATTAAACTGAATAAATGGCAAATTTCAAAATTATTCTTTCCACGTTTAAACTTAGTAATTTAATGCGATTAGCGTTTGTTACAGTAATTAAAATTTCAAATGTTTTCCAAGCTTTCCTTCTCAATGTTCACAGTTAAATAACAATCGAACAATCATTAGAGAATTGTTTGCATTGGAGCGTGAAGTTTGAAATTAAGTAGTTTCATTGATTCATCTACCACTATTCTATATGTGAATTCCAGAGAAGATTAATCATAAAGTGTTTTCATTTGTCAAACAATCTTGTAAGACATACTCTCTCCCGAACAGGAATACCTTGTCAATTAATAACTCTATAGCTGGATCTGTGTACCACTGAATCGAGAGAAGGGTATTTGTCACCAACAAAAGCTGTCACGGGCCATATCTAATATAAACTATTCAGTATCGCATCATCACCATAATCATGCGACGGGCACTAAATTATTGCAATTCCCTGAAGGACTTGGTGGAATGGCGACAATATTAGACTAAGTCCTTATACTGGGGACCGTTCTGCCTCATTACACAAATGGCAGTAAGGGTAATGGTCTATGCTGCCATTAACTGAGATTATCAATGGCTAAACTACGTCTTAGTTGCAGGATGCTCCCTTCAAGCCCTAAGCGGATGGACACGCCCCCTTATTTATCAGGTAGATTCAAGTTCTTGGCTTTTTCATTCGAATCAGGGTTGTTATTTTTTTTCACTAAGATAATCTGCTTTACTCATTTGTTACTTTTTTCGTTTTAAATATTTTAGTGATTAGCTAAAAATGAAAAAGAAGATGGGAAGATGATATGTGAACGCCTTTTTTATAACTTGCCACTGGTGAATCCTCTTAATTTGATTTTTAATTATTATATTATAATCGTTTGAAAAAATACCTGGTATGGAAAAACTTTATGTGACTGAAATTATTTCTGATAAGCACATTTTTTAAAAAAATTATAGTTTGTTATTATTTATGGAAATTTGCTAGCAAATGAGTTTTTTCTTTTACTTTAAATAGGAATTTTAAATAAATATGTTTTGTTTTTATGGATATTTCATTTATTATGGTTAATTAATGTCGAGAAAGATATTAATAATTTTACATTTTTAAATTTATATACAATAAATAATTTATGATGCAATTTCATTAATACAATTCTTTATTGCGTATAATGATATCACATTAGACAATTAAAAATTCTTTATAATATGACAATTTATGTTTAGAAATTCTGAAATAAAATTTGACATTATAAAATAAATTTAATTTGAATAATTCATAGAATATCATAGAAGAAATATTGCTTTACCAGTTTTATGGCGAAGATACTAGCAGAGATGAGCTCTAACAAAATCTCCATGTTTTTAAATGTATTGAATTTAACGTCATGTTTAAAAAACTAGTAGGCACAATTGTCAAAAATACCTTTAATATTTTCTTATGTTTTTAATACTAATTGGGTATATTTTTGCATTCTAATTTTCAATGATGTTTTGTTTCAATAATATCTCATTGGGGTTTATTTTTAAAACGAATAAGAAGCCTTTTTAAATGTTTATATTCTTGACTATTCTTGTTTTAGATTCATTTATGAATTTAAGGCTAAATATCCATTTCCAAATACTATCGAACACAGTCAGTAGAAAATTCAATGATCCTTTCAATCTCTGCTGTATTTTGAAATTTTGGTATCATAATCAACGTCTTATATACAAATTGTGTTTTAAAAAAAGGATTTTCAATTTTTTTCATTTATAAATCACAGCCATCAAACGTACCTACTCCCATTCAAAATGAAATAAATAGCAGATAATATTATCGATCATTTATTACTGACTCCTGAAAAAATTCATACCAAATAGATCATTTAAATGATTTTAATTTAATGATTTTAATGATCTGTGATCCCTTTGATCATACATACAGACCTTTATTCAAATTATAAAGAAAATAACACTTATTAATTACAAAGGAATTTAATTATTTAGAGTTTTATTTACTCTTTTCATTTTGAAAAATAATTCTGTTCGTGAAAACTAATCATTTACTTTTTCGAAGTAATTATGATGAAAAATTTAATAACGTTTTTAATTATTTGATAAATAAGAAATATTTTCCAGTTACGTTGTAACTCATCCGGTTTTTTAAAAAACATAAAAATTATGCAAATTTAAGATACTATTAAATAATAATTATACAATTTGCATATTATTTATTTTTTCAAAACTGAAAACCCAAATTAGCACTGTTCACAAAATAAACAAACTTTGAAGCTAAAATACTAAAAACATGAATAAATTAATTTTAAAAGATTTTTTAAGAACAAATTTACTTTCCACGGTGCTTATATATTTTTTGAATTAAAAAAAAATTCTCTCCTTATATTTGTGTATTCTAACCTTGTACATCATTAAAATGTTTTCTATTTTGAGAAAAACCTTGAAATTTTTACCAGGTAATTTATGAAAACGTAATTTTTATAAAAGTGAGACAATTTTAGAAAGTCATAGTTTTCAATACTTTAAAATTTGATATTGGTTTCAAGGATGTTAATGAAACTATTTTTCTGATTACCACCGATGTCATAGTTATTAATTTGTCATGTATAGGCACTTAGCATTTTTTGTGTCAAAAGTAAAAACTTAATCTTTTATTAGATAAACAATAATAAGTAAAAAATCTGTAGTTTTAAGATACATTTTAATTAAAATTGGCAACATTTACAACTATATTTGAAGAATTACTTTATCGATAAATAACTAAATCAAAAAGAAATATAACCAAATACTGAAAAAAATCAGAAGAAAAATATTTCCTTTTCTTTAATAAGAAGTTAAGCTATTAACATAGGAGATTTATTTTGCTATTTTTAAAGGAGGACAGCATCTCTTAATTTTTTTTTCTGGTATTATTGTTTAAAGATGGTATAATTTTTGATTTTTTTTTATTTGAATTTTAATTATTTTATTTAAAAACCTTGTTCAAGAACCATTCAAATGTTTCTCTAAGTTTGTTTAAATATTTCTTCCATATCACAAAATGATGTT
Source organism: Latrodectus geometricus (assembly GCA_026290005.1). Classification (NCBI taxonomy): domain Eukaryota; kingdom Metazoa; phylum Arthropoda; class Arachnida; order Araneae; family Theridiidae; genus Latrodectus; species Latrodectus geometricus. The sequence continues at coordinate 4,821 of JAPDSC010108823.1, forward strand.
GAAAAAAATTGAAATTAAAGTTTCTGTGTACAAATAATTTGTAAATTTTATTAAATATTTCTATCAAACAGAATCTATGAAATAAACACAAAAATGCAAATCTTAAAAATCCAAATTATATCTACGCTATATTTTCATTTTATAACTTTTATAATACAGGTCATCAATAATCAATACCTTTTGTAATTAAATTTTTGAAGTATTTTCAATGAGCAAAATTTTTATTCATCATTTTTACGTTAAGTGTAAAATATTAATTGGACATTTTCTAAGAATTATTTACTATATAAAATTAATTATTATGCTTAAATTTTCCATTGTTCATGATATTTTTAGTTTACGGCACAAAAAAATAATTTATCTTACACATTTCACTTATTATTTCCTTCAAAAAGTCAGCCACATTTTAAAGTTAATTAAAAGGAGAAATAAATATTAGGTATCAAATTTAGGATTTATTGAAATTTCTATTCTCATTCTTAATGTTGCTATAAATAAAAAATGTTTCCATTTGCAATGCTCAATCTATTACACCATGACTGGGAGTATAATGATGAAACTGACAATTTAGTGACTTTTAATTCCTGTCTCAGGTATGGCTTTGGATCTAATTAGGGTATAAAGTTTTAATTAAAAACTTATACAAAAAATAAATAAGGGTAATAATTAAACTGGAACTGAACTGAGATTGAGAATGTATTCGGAACATTAGAACTTTTACAGTTTCGATGAATATCATTTGATAAAGCACAGATCTATTTATTTTGTTATATATCTTAGTTAATCATGCATACATTTATATAAACTAACTATATAAATTTTGTTTTTAAAAATTAAAATTACTGTTAGGGTACTTTATCCCAACCATAATTTTTTCTAAACTGATTTTTAAAATACAAATCGGAAAGTCGACTCTATTTTAAAAAGTAAATTCGCTTTAATTTTAGTAGTCAATTAAATTTTCTTAAATTTCTAGATAAAAAGTTTTAAAATAAAATATTATTAATTGAAAGAAAATCGATTTACTCTTAAAATTATTTTCTCACGTTACACTGTTTTAATTTAAGTTATAAAATAATCACAATGATCTGTTGTTAGTCACTATCTGGTATAGTTTTCAAGCAGAAAAACAAACAAAAATTTTTATGAAACAAATATATATTTATGTTTATTTCTCTTTTCATTCAGGACCATAGCTAAGTAAATTTCGTCGCTTAAATTATTCCAAACAAAAGATCTTATTTGCATCGGCAAGAATGAAGAATATTAATACAATTCTGATAAATTATAAAAATTTGAAGATGTTGTTCAGCATTCTTAGAATAAATATATACGTTGAGAAAAATTATGAACTAAATATAAAATTATCTGGAGTTAATAAACTTTTATGAAATTTTTTTAAGTTTGAGGGAATAATAAACATAGAAAAAATGGTGAATACGTAAACTTTTGCTGTTGTTTTATGGATTAATTTGTTAAAATTTGTTATGGAGAAAATGTATTTCCGCGTTTCATTTCTTTCCATCAAAGATGCAAATCATAAAAAGAATGCTATTCTAAGAATTTCACTTTGTTTAATTTAATTAAATAAATGCTAAATGTGCGAGTGCATTAAAGTTTTCATTATATTTAAAAGATATACTTAATTTTTTAAACATATGTTTAAAACAATTGATAAAATTATCTAGGGAATAAATATGATAATTAGTACCTTTATTTTTTAAAATAATAATTTTTAAAAGAGAAAACATTATCTCTCTTATTACATTATCTTGTCTTAAATGTAATGTGCATAAGTACTCTACAGCTTCATTTGACTTGCGCATCAAAAGTACTTTTTAACTGATTACTGAAAAATTAATTAATTATAAATCCTGACAATAGAAGAGAGCACTCACAACAGGCCATTTTACTACAGAATTAATGATGTCTGAAAGCTTTAGTTCATAGAATATCTAGATAGTCTAAATACATATCAAGCCACTTCTGTGTTAATTCATGTTTTCTCTAACAATGTTATTGTAATTACAAGATATGTTAGAAAGCAATTAAAATAATGAAGCTATCATATCAATGGAGACGTAATAAATATACTTAAGTATTTGAATTAACAAAATGTTTTATTTTTAATTGAAAGTTTACATACATATTAATAAAACTTTAATTAAATAACGACATGGTAAAATTTTCAATGATTATTAAAGAATAAAAAGGGAAAAGCATAAATGTAATTAAGAAACAAACTTTAAATATGATATTCTTGATATATCTATCAACAATATGACAAAAAAATTTATTTACACTCTACTTCAAAATTTATTTAGCATTTGGTTTATTTGTTATTTTGTTGGGTTAAACGACTTTTGAAAAAAAAAAATATTTTTCCAGTTTGACTCCATAATTCTTTCATAAAGTTGAAAATAATTAAAATAATAAATTTTAATTTTAAATGTAAATCAAAACTATTTAGTATTGATTTATGTTTTATAAAGCAATTATAAAAATCTTTTTGCTAGACTTTTACTACCTGTTATGTTATTTTATGATAAAAACTATTTTTTAGAATTATGCTAACGATTGTAGCTTTCTGTAATTAATGTTGAATTGAAAGCTGACAAGTAAAACATTTTGTTGATAAGTGATAAGTTGATAATTATTAATTTTTTCTGAAAGGAGTGAAACAACTTGTGTTAAAGAACTATTTACAGAATTCTATAGATAGTTTTTTTAATTAGAAATTTTAGTCTGTTTTGACCAAGAAACAGATGAATGATTTATTCTTCATTTTGAAAGAATAAAGAATCTTTGGCCGAGAAATTTAATACTGAATCTTCACTGATTACTCTTTAAGCCATTAACTTTATTCTTTGATGAATGAGAAATACATACATGCATAAAAATCGGTGCAAATGAACTCCAAACTGCACCTTAAGGTTAACGGGTTTGAATACTTGCCCATCACCAAGTGCCTCGTAATTTTGAACCACCTTCTCTAAACAAGTTCACACCACAGCTGACCGTGGTTCAATCTGAAACCTGACGTCATACCTATGAACTCTCCTCTTAACATCTATGCCACACCAGCGGAAAGTCTTTTGACATCACAAATTAACGTGGATATACGTCCCCAACTCACGAAGATCCAGAAAACCAGTGAGGAATAATTTGGTAACACTTCCAATCAATTACCACGATAAATGATACTTCACTTTGCTAATCTTAATGAGAAGCGAGGTGAAGTTATTGAACTACTGTGGTTATATAAGCAATGCATGAAACATTAAATTCCTGTAAAATTTGTTCATAAAAATCTATTATTTAAACAATGAAAAGAATGAATAACAATATAGTAGACTCTTTTATTAGAAGACATTGAGAAAAGGCTCTCCGAACTATCATGCTAAAAATTTTCTCCGATAAAATATATAAAACCTTGTGTGCGTTATTTTCTCTAATCTAAGTTTGAAAAATCATGCACATAAGCTTTTCGATTCACGTTTAGTAATCAGCTTGTGATAAATGATTAATGACACATATAATTGTTTTGTGATCGCAGAGTAATTATGATTATGAAGCAGATAAAAAGACACTATCATATTCTATAATACATAAACGCATGAATATTTTGAGAGAAATATTTAACACAGACATGATTAATATGTTACTTTAAATCACAAATGTATATAGTGCTTATGTATCACAAACCAATTATATGATTATGAAAGGAAAAGGTAGTATAATAACGTAATAAAAATACATAAAGATTAATAAAATAAATTAGAGGTATAAAATACGTAGATATGAATAATATGTCAATATTTCATTAAATACAAAATAATACATTTCATAATTTTACATAGGAAACTTGTAAAAGATGTTAATTAGCTGAATTTGACACTTAATTAGTTTAAGTACTTATATCATCTTCCACAAAAATCTGTTTTAAAAAAGAAGAATAAAACACTGTTAACTAGGAATCCATTATGAGTAAAAGATGTTATGTGTGTGTGTGAATCCATATTCGATAAACCTTTTATATTTTTCATCGATTAAGTTAGAGTTGACGAAGTACTTCCTCATTTATAAATAGCGTGCTGTAAATCATAAAATGGAAGTTTATACGTCCAAGTTTCTCCCTAATCTGGATTGAAATTCAAGTTAAGGGTTAAAACTTGGAATTGAAGAGAATAAAAATTTACAAATGAGTTTTTGCTTGATTCACAAAAATGACGTCATCAAAACACTTTTGAAAATAGAAGATAATGGATTGGGTAACAGGAAAATCTGATTTTTTTCCTTCTTTTGAGGATTGAGAAAACATCTTTAAACAGGCTACCACACACACACACATCATTCTTATAAATATGCAGCTTCATTTATGTTGTAATCACAGGATTTGATTTTGATATTTTTTTCTCCAAAACTTTTTTTTTTCCAATTCAAAATATAGCTAGGTTTGAAATTCATCGTGAAGAATTGTAAGTATAAAAAGGATTTGTTTTCTACGATATTTGTAAGGTTAGGCCGTTTCTGTTCTGATTGGGAAAGCCATACATCTCACTCCCGAAAGGTAGTAACTTCAACTCCCGACCCAACTGAAGATCCGTTGTATTAACTAATAGCCTCTTGTGCACGTAAAATATGACATGCTCGCAATGTCCTCCATGTGAAATGATACTTGATACTTTTTGAGATGACAGACAAGGTCTGTGTGTCTCCTGCTTAATGTATGCTTTTGAAGAAAGAAGACACAACCATCTTTGGATGACGATAGCACCCCCACAGAATTTCCAAATTCATGAATTGCCATCAATTCTCCTTCTATTAGAGCCAAATGCAAACACACTAGTGACTGTGTATTAGAAAGAAAACACAATACATTTAGACTATAAATGAGCACGTATAATTAATTTATGAAGGTGAAGTGAGATACAGTAATTTGTGCTTTGATTATGTTGAAGAAATAAGTCTACAAGATTCTAGTAAAGAACATTCCTCGCAAGAAATCATTGCAGTAAAGCTCAATACATATTTTGAATGAAATCTGATTACTGTTATAACATGAGAAACAATTTTAAAAGAAATAAAAGAGAGAACATCAGTGAATACAAAACACAACTAGAATACCAGACAAGGGAAAATAAGTTCAATGAAAACATATCAAACAAATTTTATACATAGGTGCATTGACAGAATATTTCAAGCATTCAAGATAACTAAATTAAAATTTATAAAATATAACGTGAATTCAGACTATCAAAATACAAAAAGTGTTCTCAACGTAAATTATATCAATAAAAAAGCTATGTATTTTGGTGTATAAGTGTAAGTGCTTACGTGTGTAAAATTTTAGTTAAATTTTAAAATTATGTATTTTATTATAAGTAAATTTGTAGAATATTTAGTTCCAGGTAACATTTCCAGTCAAGGAAAAGAAACTGCGATAATAAACTTAAAAGTACTTTGCCGTAATGTGTATCTATGAAAGTAATATTCATCCTAAATATATTTATTACTTGTAAAAACATTTAGTTTTATTTATTTTTTAAATTTATGACCGTTAAACTATTTAGTGAGATTTCTTCAGCAGCGTGAAGTCGAGATAGTTGCTCACTGTAATATCATTGATCAAATATTACGAGAATACCAACTTAACAAATAGTATGTTAAATTGGACTTAAAGATTTTTAACTTACTTTATTTGGATTGAAGCATTTGGATAGATTGATCAATGTAAACTTTTATTTGAAACATACAATCTATTTTACACATTCTTAATGTTTCTTAAGATTTGAATACTTTCTTGTTTAAACTATTAAGTTTTGGAGACAGAAAAATAAAAAACCTTAAGTTATCATTTTTGCAGATGGTTGAAGAAAAATGTGCACGCATCCAAAGTTAATAATCTAAGAATTTTCATTTTCAGGATATGTGTGTTACATTTCAAGAAAGCTATTTCCATATTTCTTTGCCTGATTTTGAAGTTCTGCTTGTGTAAATTGTCATTGGACTGAAAATGTACTTTTAAAAGAGAAAAAATGGAAACCAGAAGCTAAACAAAAAAATAACTAAATGAGAGAAATCTTTTTACGATTAATATAGAAAAAAGTTCTCACCTGAAAATATGTATAGTTGAAAACTGAAAACATATTTACTAAAAATTGAATATCAAATAAAAGCAGAAACACGAAACTATTATGTAAATGAAGAAACAGAAATCCTCAATTTTATTATATCGATGCAAAAACAAAAATAAACGGTAATTTGAAAACAGTGTAAAATAACAACAACATTAAATTTATCTCAAGAAATATCAAAGCTCAAATTGCCGCCAATCACAATTTTGGATTGATATCATTTACCGATAGGCACTTTCATCAACATCAAATTTACTTTATACCGCATAATTGTAAACAATATAAGTAAAATTGAATGATAGTGCGTTTTGATTGGATAAAAATGTTTTCAACAAAATATTTTATTAATTTTAAAATATATATATTTCAAAATATTCTTTTTTAGTTTTCTTATGTTTCATTTTAATGTTGCACAGCATTTCTTCAATTTGCATTGCTTTTTAATTTGCAGTAAATTTAATTTGCATTGCATGACACATTTTTGCATGTGATTACAATTACATTAATTTCCCAAAGTATTTGTATTAATTAATTTAGCACTTATGTAGTAAGTGATTATATGTTCCTTACCAGAACTAATTAAAAACCGCAGTTAACTAAGGAACAATTAAATGTAATTAATTTGAAGTGGTTAATATTAACTGTTTTCCTCTATTCACACTACATTTATTAATTAAATAAAATTGATTAACTCTTAAGTGTATTACTGAAGAGAAGGATTTATTTTCCCTGAAAGATATAAAAATATTTTAAACATGTAAAATTATTATAATAATTAAAGCTAGAACAAATGAATATTTTATTTTTACTTCAACATATCCAAAGAGGAAATTTCTTAAAAATTAAAATAAACTCAAACAGATATTTGTTTTCGTATCCGAATTCAAAACGGTATCAGTCAAATAAATTACAAATACAAATTCCTTTAAGACAGTTTGTTTAATTCTAAACATGAATTAGTTTCAGATTCATAAAAATGACGATAAAATTTTATCTGTTTGCATAATCAAACTTTTAATTAAAACAAAAATTGAAATTTAGAGAACTTAAGAATAAATTAAATGAAGTAGCTAATTGCATTCCATTTTAAATTCATCGTTATTTTTTCTGGGGTTAAATGATATTAACTTCTTTTCTACAACTGAATTCATAGTAAGTGAAGAGATCGTATATTTATTTTACTCAAAGGCGATTGTTTGAGTGCATTTCAAATTGTAAAAATACTTAAGTGAAATATAATGAAATTATATTCTCAGCTGCAAATGTTTACTTTTCTGTACTTTTAATGCTTTCTGGTTATTTTATATTAGAAAAATACTTTTCATTTTATATTTTACTGCACTAAAAATGGGATTTCAATTAAATAGGAACAAAATTTTCCATGAATTAAAATTCAGAACATAATTTTCAGTGTTGATAATTATATTTTTAATTATATACTTTTATAATTAATTACACTAAAAGTTTGAGCTAAGTCCGTTAAATTTTATTATTTTGTTCATTTATATATCATTAAACCTTACGTTATTTACCAACCCTTTCCTAATTTTTACTTTCTGTCCCTAATGGACTATTGATAAGGATATAAATCACTCTAAAGTATCTTTGAATCTAGACAAATAATTTAACATTCAAGCAATGAAATTTAGGTTTATGTTATATTTATATATATGTAATAACTTAAACGATAAACTACAAAAAACTAATCCCATTCAAGTTTTAATAAAACAAAATTTATTAATACCTTATAAACTTCCTTATAGAAAACGAAACTTAATTTTTATTAAAAAAAATGCTTCATTTATTAAAAATAATACTAAATAAATTAATGTAATTTTTCTAAAATATAATATATGTGATTGAAGTGTTGACATTTATCAATTATTATGTTTAAGAATATCAAGGTTTCAAAGAGTGAGAAGTAAATATAATGGACTGATAGTTTACACCAGTAAACTTCTTTATCCTATGAACTTTACCAGTTTATTAGGAAACGTAAAGATTTTAAATAATATGAAAATTAATAGAATAAAGTATGGTTCAGGATATGTTTTAGGTTAAGTATTGGGCTATTAAAATAAAGTAAAAAAAACTAACTTTTTTAACATTTAATATCATAAGAAAAAATGAAATTAAATCAGGTTTAAAGTCATTAAAAATTTACTTAAAAAACGCAAATAATATACAATTTTTAAATATAAGGTGATGAATAGAGTGGTATTAAAAAAACGCTCACATAAATTAATAAACAAAAATAAATAGCTTACTGATTAATGAACTAAATTATGATAGAAAAACTGTAAATTAATTCATTTATTTATGATGAAAAAAGAAGGTCAATAAAGTAAATTCTAGATAAGATTATAATGTATTAACTAACTTATAAAGAAAAATAATCATTCTTCAAAATATGTTAAATAAAAAATATTTTAATCAACGTTATTCAAACATAAAGTTACTGAAAAGGAACCATATAAAATTTAATTTAAATTTAAGGAACATGTTAAATTAATATTTAAGTTTCGAACAACACACACAAATGCATTATATTTATCCAATGTTAAGCACAAATAGTGAATTTTTTATTATTTATTGAAAAACATTCTAAAATTATGAAAACAAAATAAAACAAACAAAAATTTTGGAAAAGTCAAATAGAATTTTTTACTTCTTACCTCATGCAGAATGGAATTCAAAAATACTTTTATCTCACATTATAAAAATTAATTATATTTTAAAATAAGGAAATCAAGTTCTCATCTCTTCGCTTCTTTAAAATAAACATCAAAATCAAATTAATGGTTTCATTTTTAAATTATTCATATCAATATTCAATATTATTTTTGAACGTGAATGACCTTATGACAAATAAGTAAGCAAATTCTTAAAAATGTTTTTGAAAAGCATTTGATTAATTAATGTTTAATTTTAAACTTCCCATAATGCGCCCAATTAAACACTTCTTGGCAACTTCAACATTAACTATTGCTATAGTGAATTTTTTCTAACTTTGTAACTTTAGCATAGTGATCATTTTGTAACTCTAGTCAACACTAATAGTTAATTAAGCTTAATTTATATTAATGAATAACAGAATACTAATTTTATGAAGTATTAATGCTGAATATCTGCATGACAAATATAAGGTCTTATGTTCCATAGAGCTTATACAAAAACATTTTTTCCCAAATTATGTGGTACATAATTCGTAGATTCGAAATTAGAAATAACTCTTTAAACATTTATTGATTCTAGTCAGTAAAGGATTGATTGGGCAAAATAATCGGTACTTTATTGTTAATCATCAACATAAATACGTTAGAAAATACATATGTTGACATTCTATTCACATTTTATGCTAAAAGTTATTACTTATTTTAAATGTGACAAAAGTTACTACGAGTTTTCAAGCTCAAACTTCCAGAATAAGAAAACAATTTGTAAATCATCCCACAGTTCACTTTTATCTTTTATTACTGAAATATAAAAATATATTATTTAAACTACGTTATCATAATTTATCAAAGCTTTAAAATGTTGAAAATATAAGTCAATTTTATTTAGTATATCTATTAAAATATTTATTTTTATTTTATAAAAGATGAGAGAGAATATCAACAGTATTACTTTTTATGGAATAATTAAATTAACTTCAGGATCACTATTCATTTTTGTTTCTCTTTTAGTGATCTTCCTATTTCCAGTAAAGCTTTAGGATAATTAATTTAATTTTACGTTCACTATTCGTTTTTATTTTTCGTTTCAGTGCTCTTCGTATTTCTCTAGTAAAGCTAAGGAGAGGTTTTATTCAGAAATTAAAACTCTTAGAATATTACTCTCATTAAATCTCTTTTGACGTATTTATAAAAATTTAGAATCTATTTGTCTTTCACTGTTTGAATCATCATTATTTCGAAGTAATCAAATAGATAAAAATATCTCTCTTTCAAAGGTTGTTATTTTTGGTCAATGACATACAAATAATGTTCTTTGTAGTTTCCAACAGTTAATGAATCATGAAGCAAATAATCTTAATCTTATGATCCAATTAAAATATTTTCCGATCTAAGAGAATATTTCTGAAAATGCTCTTCTGAAAATTTGATATTCTTTATAGAAAACTTAAAACATAAGTGACTCATTTTTTTCAATTGCGACTAGTTTTATAAGATAAGATAACTTTCTGAAATTTTCCTTATTTAATGGTTATTTTCAACTATTCTTTTGAAAATGATTTTCTTAAATTAGGTTTTCTGATAATTATCGAAGTAACAAAACTAGAAAAAATACTAATTTCAATGGATATATATTTTTAAATGAAATGCTCGAACATTCTTACCACACACATTCAACATTTGTTCTTAAACAACATATTCTTTAATAATAAGTAGCATCTTCCACCTTTATTTGATTTTAAAAATAAACACTTGTAACGTTTATTCAAATAAAACTTTATTTAAGGTCTTAAAAAGGGGAGCTAAATCATCTTTACATGACTTCCAAAAAGTTACTTAAGTTTCAAAATTGATTACAAAAGTTTATATTATTTTGACTCTCAATTGTGCTAAAGCTTCTTATTTCCAATGCAGCAGGTAATTAAAGACTTAATTCTTATGCCGTTTGTGCTAAAATAAACTAGTTTAAATTCTCCTAAATATTTTAAAATGAAATTTAAGTTTTCATGGGACAGCTTTCATCATAAACTTCAGATATTTCAATCATAATATTTAAATGTCATACCTTAAGGTAATGTCCTGAAAAAATAAACTATAAAGAAAAAATAAAATAAGCAAATAGTAAGACTTTGATTTTTATAATGATATAAAAAAATGAATTTTCATACAATAAATTTTCATTCGAATAAAAAACTGAAATGCAATTTTTTACATGTTTCTATGAATGAAGTTATTTTCGAACATAAAAGGGAACAAATTTTTATTTTCTCACCATCATTTTCATAATCATTTTTCACAATCAATCATCATAAAACATTTTTTTTCAGTTTCCCAATAAATATATATATATATATATATATATATATATATATATATATATATGCATAAACACTGGTTTCACAAGACACTGTAAGGTTACTCATGGGATTAGAATGCTCTTCGAATTCACTTTGCTCTCCACATTCCCAAAAATAACAAAAAAGAATAATAAATAATGATATTTAAAATGTTTTTCCCTACTGCTATGAATTTTTTTCTCCTTCTCAATGCAAATAAAAGGAGACCCGATTTCTATGTGCAATAATTTTGTAACTAAAAGGGCTTTCTTTAATGTTCCACTCCTTAGTCTTTTGCTTTTCGTTTATATATAAAGTGAGTTCTCGTTTTTAAGCTATATAACAGCATTTTGAAAATAAACTAACCTTTTTTCAAATCGTGATTTTCTTACGCAGCTAGATGCACTTTTTCTGAGGAGATACATGCCTAGAGAAAATTGGCTAGCTTGGCTTTTTAATTACTTATAAAGTGCATAAATGTTTTTTTCAATTTGTACATAGGAAATTATATTTGAAATATATTGATTTATATGTATTTGTATAATTTGATTGATATTTCTTTTTATCAATTTTCTTTAATCAAACTTATTAACTACCAAATTTTGGTAACTGTTGATAGTATTTTTAAAGTAACATATCATGGGAAAATTGACTTATTACTTCTGTTTTCATAACAATGT
>JAPDSC010108825.1:0-26638 GCA_026290005.1 Latrodectus geometricus
GTTAAAATGAACATAGTAAAAGCCTAATAAATAAATATTATAAACATTTAGAAAAATTTATACATACATACATATACACAAGGTAAAGATATGTGTTTAATGACATTATGTCAAAAATAAAAGAGTGATTGCAATCCACAAAAACTATCAATGTTTACTAGATTTTTTAAGCTACATTAATTGATTAGATCTGTGTTTCTGGTCTGCAGTTTGTACCCCCATAAACTGCTGAAAACATCTGTAACAGACAGGGCATCTATAAGTATTATATTTTGTCTCATCACAACAGAAAATAATTACTTAAGAATGTTACTATCCAGAACAAATTTCTAAAATGCCTTCTTTCATGCAATAGAAGTAATATGCTAAGAACACTGATTTTAAATATTTAGAGTAAATTATTAATAAGAAACAGTACTAACATTTGTAGCTGACCGATTCATCAAGCATTTGTAAAAAAGTCGCACAAAAAAGAATGGCTTTTCAAAAACATTTTTTCAATGCTGTGCAATTATATGAAAAAAATTGCTCAATATATGTTTGAATTATAATTAAAATGTTTTCTTCATTAATCCTTATTCTCTTCAATGCAGTTTTATAATATCAATATGAAGAATTTCAGAAAAGTTCTTTGCCAATGCAAAATTCAAAATAAGGGATACGATATCAAACAAATGGTTAAACTCCATGAATAAGTATAATAGAATGCCAATTATAAAAAAATTGGGAACCACATGTTTACAGCAGTGAAAAGATAAAATCATTAAGTTTATATCGAAACAAAAAAAAAAATTAAACTAATAAAGAGCGCAATAAAACGGATTAAAAGCAGAGTTTTTTTAATGTGTATCAAAATTTTGCTAACAGATTTGGATAGGGTATTTTTCCAATCAAGAAGTGAAAAAATAACAAAGCGCCATTGATAAGAAATAGGAAAACACAGGTTTGCAGCAGTAAAGATTGGAAGCATGTATAGAAATAAAAGTGGAACAAAGAATGGGTATAATAAAAACATTAAAAACAGTGCAAAATTTTGAGATCTTTAAAAAGCAGAGATTTGGATAAGGTGCTTCTCCAATCAAGTTTAGTAAAGTTAAAATAGAGCTGTGAAAAAATCTCAGATGATGGTGACTAAAATTGGGACACTCAATTAAGAAATGATATATAGGTAAAGCATTTTAATTCTAATAAAGAAGTACTTGTTCATAAAAGAAAATATAATTATGCATCAAATGTGTGTGCCTACTCAAAGTAGACATAATGACATCAACATGCTCATACAGGAAAATATCCAAAGTCAGAATGAAAGATTTTATACTTAAAATTTTCTGACTCTAGAAATTCGGCTCAACAAATGAATAAAACCAGATTGAATGCTTGATATTGCCATAAGTGACTTGTAGATTAATGAGGTCTTTACCTTCTTTATAAGCAAAGTCAGCTAGTTCATTACCAATAATATTGATGGCTAGGTACTAAGCAAAATAATTTCAAAGCCATGAGACATTTCTTTTAATAAAGTTAAAATTTTGTGAATTAAACAATGGAAGTGTTAACAAATATTCAGCTGCTTCACATTGTTCACACTATCAGTGTAAATACAGAATCTACAATAGCAAAAACATTTAATCATGAAAAGAGTTCTTAGAATGACTACAATTTCAGCAGTGTAGAGCAGGTATATTTTGGTATTTGCATGCATGATTGCTTTCTTAATATGGTTAAGCTTTTTAGCAATTCATAGTTAGATAGTTAATCGCTGATAATACTAATATGATTAGAAATCAAGCAAAATAGAATCTCAAAACCCTTATGAAACATTTCTTTTAGTAAAGCCAAGATTTCCCTTTTTGTGCTATTTGAAAAATTAAGCAACTTTACAGTGCTCATGTTATCACATGAAGAGCGCACAGAATGGTAACAGCTTTAGAAATATTAACAGAGAAGGCAAAAGGAAGGCTACAACTAGATAGTGGTGCCATAAATAACACCACAGTCGATAAATTTTCTGGCTCAACCCATTTGTAAAAATAGGGTAATATTCATGAAAATGGTTCCGATAGAAACCATTTTGCTTAAAGACAGCAGAAACAGCATTTCCCAAACAAAACAGAATTGTCTAAACTAGATACATCCGGAAAATCCTGTGAAGGAACACTAAAGTGGTCAGCAATTTCAATTAAAGTCACATGAAGATTGGCTTCTTCTGAGGTTGAATCCTAGCACAAAAGAGAAAATTGCAGGAGGGGCGAATGTTAAAAAGAACTTGAAATGAAGGATTAATGATGTCAGAATGTAATGGGTGGTTTGTAGTGGAATAGTAATTTTGGGAAGTTTAATACATCTTAGTGTCAAAGGGGGTATGTTGCAATCAACATAAAATTGCAGTTAAGTGAGGCGCAAAACACTCCATTGTATTTATAAAGTGACAACTAGTGAATCATATTTAACCACTTTAGGGCAGACTTTGAAGTAGAACCATAAACTACACTGCCATAATCAATACTGGGCAAGAAAATTGATTGATATATCTGGCATAATCCTATTGAAATGAATAAAGTGAAATATTATTTATGCTGGCAGTGGTTGGAAGGGTGACTACATTCTCTCTCACTGGCTTGTTGGAGTTATGTGGATTGGGGATGTATCCATGTCAATAAATAAGTCATCAGATCTTAGTTTTCTGATTGATTTAACTTCCCCTAAAGTGTTTGAAATTCCCTTTTTTAATAAGAAAGGAGGGTATATTCAATATTTCTGGCATTTAGCATAGGCACTTGTTGCCCTCGAGGAATAGACGAGAAATGTTTAGTTTCCATATTGTAGCATATTCAGTCTGGGTAGTCTGAACTATAGGTAGGCAAAGGCCGCTAAAGAATCAGGCTCACACATATTGAGTAAATATTTATTTATAAATTTACAGGATAATTTACTTGAAACTTTCATAAATTATAGGCTTAAAAAAAAAACTGATTAATTCCTTGAATTCTGTGATGTTCGATGCACTTTAGGTGTGTGTGTGGGGGAGGACTCCTCCCAAGTACAAGGAAACAAACTCCTAAAATCTGCACTCAGGGAGGTCTCCAAAGATCACTCTATAATGTCAATGATCCTTTCCAGAAAATAGAAAAAGCTCGAGGTCTAACGATCTCCGTCTTCAGAAGCTGTAGGTAGCTCACTCTGTTTCGGTCATGTAGATCTGCCCTCGGACTCTCTTAGGAGCAGTCTCTCAGCAAAGCCCACTTAGCTTTGAATACTTCCCCCAAACAGGTCTTCTCTTTATATATCAGCTCTCCCCCAACATCTGGCATTCCAGTAACTTCGAGAACCTTCTTTCGACATCACTCTCTTACTGATATTTATGGCCTCACCACCAATTCAAATCAGAAAGGGTGAAGAGGCAAGAATTTCTCCAAATGTACCTGGCTCCTCACCAAGTGATTTCAATTTATTTTGAGAATTTACATTTGTCCTTCACAAATTCTGTTTGCAGTTCTTACATTAACACCTAATTACAATTACTTGCTTGTGCATAGTTCCTGGTTTAGCAGAGGGAAGAATCGATCTATTTTACAGCCCTGCAAAAGGTGTTAAATTCCATTGAAATTCTGAAATTATCTTGGGGGGAGGGATTGCAAGCAATAATGGTGACATTATAATATGAACTACATGGAGATTTGGTACCAGACGGCACTATCTACCACTAAATACAACAAGCTACACTAGTGCTAACCAGTTCACAGTACATTCCTGAAATAGCCTCCACCCTTAACAAATCTTCAAGTAGAGGTACTGATTGCTTGATCTATAAAGTTATTGATGTGCTGAGGACCATAGCACACCTCCCATTTACCTGAACCAGACAGAGGCCAAAGTAATGTATTGGTTTCTGGGGGCCTTAATTATCAGGATCCATGGACGCGAGTCTTTATACATTGCAAACATGTGAGTGATTTAGTCCTCAAGAGAAGCTAATAGCAACAGGGCAGCAATACCTTCTGAGGAGGAGACCTGAACTTCATACGAGGCAACAACATTGAGGGAGAAAACGAAGGAAAAGCAGTAGATGTAAGAAGATGAAAAGTCACTAGGTTACTTCAGGATTGTGACATCTATGTTTATTTTAAAGTAATAAACCCCCTGAGAACAAGATAGGAAATAGCATACAAAGAATCAATAAATATACATGTAATATATATATAAAGAGGAATAGATACTGTTCGCGCATGCGCGCACGTCATGTGATATTGTTTTCAAGAACAGAATACGTTTGTGATTTGAGGAGAATGGTTACGATTCTCGAGCGGGAATTATTCCCCATATCCTTTTTGTTATTTATGTTTGTGTCTAAATAAAATAATTTAAAAGACAATGGTCCGTCGTCATATGTGTTTATATAATACAATCCTTACAATCTAATTATCTCTAAACTATAAATTACAGATGCAAAACACAGTAAATGATCCAACTTCCTAGATATTACCTTTCAAGCTGTCCTCTATGTTAGTGTTAAAATTGTATAAATCGGCCTCTGCTATCTTAAATATAGGAAGATGCCCACAAAAATTTTAAAAACAGTTTTGAAGTGATGAAGAATAGCTTTTATAGAATAGCATTTACTTATTATCCCACTTACTTTAATAATGGGAGCCAAAATTTATGCATATCACAATAAAATCAAGTGTTCTTATTGAAAAATGTGTTATCAAATGAAAATTCACGCTATTTAAATTATATGGGTAGGATGTTTTAGATAAGAACAGTTTTTGTTTCAGGGATAATAAGGAATTATCCATATAAAAATAAAAACATTTATACTCAAGATGAGCACATCTTGGTAAAAACTATCCCGCTTAAATATTATACGTAATCATTGGAAATACCTTTGCTTCTTATATATTAATACAATTCATAAAAGCAATGCAATTCAGTGTTTCAGTGTAAGCAAACTTATAATATTAATAACTATGAATATAACAGAAATCAAAAGAAAATCATTTACCTAATGGTTAACAAATCACAACCAGCTAAAGCTTTTATTTCACCAACATTACGAAAGGATGCACCCATAACAACAGTCTTATACCCAAACTTTTTATAATAGTTGTAAATTTTTGTGACACTTTTTACACCAGGATCTTCTTTTGGTTCAAATGACTTTTGATCTGTGTTTGTAACATACCAGTCCAAGATTCGACCGACAAAAGGAGATATTAATGTCACTCCAGCTTCTGCACAAGCAACAGCCTTAAGAAAATGTAATAAACAATTATCTTGTTAAAAAATTAATCATTTTTTAAAACTAAAAAATATACAGTATTCTAAAATTGTATAGGTTTTTGTTAAAAAAAAATTCTCTATATATTTATGCATTTTGGTAATTTAGCATAAAAATTTAAATCAGACGAAACAATATTTTAGATTATTTACACTTAGAAACTAAACTGAAGTTAAACATAATCCAACAAATAATATTTAATTTTCTGCATTATACATGAGTTTAATAGGCAATGCAATTTACTTAAAAAGTAATTCCAGGCAGGATTGTTCTCATAACTCTAGAATGTAGCAGACAATAAGAAATCAACCGTAAGAATTAAGGCAATATTAAAATCTCAATTAGGTATAGACTGAAGTATATAATTAATGTACAGATATATTCAAAATAAGCTTTGTGAATTGAATTTCTTGATATAATCCTATAAAAAAACTGAAATACAGCTTAGAATGAAATTCAACTGCTTGTTTAATTTTAAAATGTAGTCTGTAAAATGTTATTTTTGAAGATTTTAATATAAAAATTTAAATCAACTTTCACTTCTAATAATTTTAACCATAAATAATAATTAAAATGTATTATTAGTCAAAAACATAAAAGTGATAGGTCATTTGTTAGAACCATGATGAAACAGCAAAAATTTCTTTAAAAAGTTTAGACAATGAAATAAACAATTTAGAAAATATAATTAAAATACTAACTTTTACTTTCTTAATAATGATAAAAAGTATATTACTTGCACAATCGTAATTAAATTATTTCCCTATTATTTTACATAATTTAAATTTTTATAAATACTTATCAGTAAATGAAATGGTCATAGCAAAATGATATACATTTATGAATGGTTTAAAAAAATGCAAATGCTAGCAGTATTTGAGATTTGGATGTAGCATTGACTATTAGCAATAATGCTTTTATATGGAAACATTTTCCTGGAGCTATGAGTTATCAGTCCTGGAGTTATGAGTTATCAAGCAATCCAATTTAAAATTGTTTTTTGGAAAACATTTTGGCATTCCTACAGTTAACTTAAGACATCATTGCATAGATTATGGAATTATTTATAGCAATGTTTATACTTAAAAAAAGAGATTAACAAGGAAATTTATAGTGTATAATGTCATTTCTTTAACAATTTTATCTATGTTTTATGCAATAAATATTATTGAAAAAGTACAGTAATACAGTACAAGTCACTTGAATTAAAATTATCAAATAAAAAACAAAATTAGTCGTTTGTTTTATAAAATACTTATATTCTCAATAATATTAATTAAAAAATAATTTAAAGATTTTATGCTGCTTTTTACTTTTAGTTTAAATGCACAAACATTTTTATATATAAAAAAAAGAATGTTATTCAAGTTATTAATTTAGAATTATTGCTTCATAAGAAAGGCAATAAAAATTCATTAATTAAATAGAGATATTTTACAACCTAAGTCTTTCATGAATGTTGTATTTTTTACTGTATTGTTATATACAAGATATTGCTCTTTCTGCCCTTCAAAGTTTACATTTTTTTTCTTAAAGAAACTAATTTAAAATATTTAAATATTTTAAGTTGAGGTTATTAAATAAAAATTAGATCAAAAAACTTATTTTATGTATAAAATAAAATTGTAGTTGAAAAATACATCAACTAGAAAAAAAATTGCATAAATATGGTAAATGAATAAGGATAAAATTATTATTTATGAATTCAATAATTGAAGAACCTTCTGTAACTGAGAAATAATTAATATTTTATGAACCTGGTATTTTCGCTCCCCAACTACATCAGATTAATTTTAAGGTTTTTCTTTTCACATATAAAGAGAATTAACAGGTAAATAATAAATAGTACATTTAATGAAATAAAGAAAAATACAAACTTGGGCAAAATTGAAAAGGAGTGTCATATTGCAATGAATCTGATATTTTTCTTCTAGTTCCCTAAGTTAAATCAAAACAATTAAATATTTATTGCATATTTTATTTATATAGCAGTTTACAAATATTATAGAAAAATCAAATAATTCAATAGTTTTTTTTCCCTTAACAACTAAAAATGTTTATAGAATTCAATAGTTATGAAAAATATTAAATACTTAAATATTTCTTCGAATAACACTTACAATATTTCTTTAAATAATGCTTTTAAAAATAATACTTAAAAGTTAATCACATATTTGCCCATATTTGGAAAAGTGCTTCAGTAAAACTTTTTGCAAGTTAAAATTATGCACACCTGCCAAACATTTATTTTCTTACCTGAATTTTTCTTAATTAATTTAATAATTTAACTTTAATAAATGCTACATTTTAATTAACCATAGTTGCACTTAATTTACAGAATCTAGAATACATTATCTTTATGCTTTCTTCATATTAAAGATATTAAAGGAAATATTCTGATGTCACATACACTTAATTACATCCTGTAGAAATATTTAATGTGTAATCATTTTATCATGAAAATAAATAGAATTAAGTTACACATTTATAGTAGCTTCTCTATAAGTCAAATAAAAAGTAAAAATTAGAAACACTCACAAATAATGAAATGAAAAATCTAGATTAAAGATAAAAGTAAAAATATTTTCAATATTAAATCAAATTATTTTTACGAGAGAGTTTTCTATCACTTAGATTTCATAACATACAAGTTTTCTAAATTATTATTAGACAGTAAGTTTCTAAATTCATTTACCTTTTTTTAACTAAGTTAAAAACTATCACATTCTGATCTATGAATAGTTGCTATGAATTTATAGCACATCTGTTGCTATGAATAGGTATCAAAAACAAATACAACATGATTTAGCTATTCAGTCACATTTGTAACTATTTTCTTAATTTGATTAATTTCAAACGAGAGAAGCATCCAGTTTTCTGACATCTGGCGATTGCAAATGATATAAAAAAGACCTTGTTTTAAAAGAAATTTATTCAAAATGTATAACAAAAAGTTGTAAAATATTTCTAAGCATCAAAAACTGTTTATTTTTTTTTAACCAGATAATATTGCAAAAATATCAGGTGCATTACTTCCTATAGCTGAATTACAAGTATTTTTTATGTTACTACAAGAGTGATGATCCACTTCAAATAAGGGTTTATTTATAATTATATATGGATGGCTTGATAAATTTAATTAATAGTTCTCTCTCAGCAGGCTAAACATAATATCTTTAAGTTTATGGACATGTGGATGAATAGACTGTTACAAAACATATCTTTTGAATATCTACAATGTGAAGTGAGTTTTGTTTTGGTTATTAAATACAGCAAAAATGATTGCACTTAAGAAACCAAAAGTACATTCAACAAGGTTCTTTTTCATAGGGCATTTAGATGTATAGAAAAACTACAAAAAAATTTTCCCATTAATCCCTTAAATAATCAATGACTTTTTATCCATTGTAAAATTTTCTCTACATAATAAGTTCTATTTTACAGTTGCATTATAGTTACAGAACTTATGAAATTATATTTAGATTAAAGCACAGTATTAATCAAATTTTACAATTGTCTAATTACTAATAAACTTAAATATTCATACTGTTGATGAAGCAATTAATTTATAATTCATAGATTCAATAAAATACAAATTGTTTAAAAATTAAAATGTATATTACATTTAATGTATTTGTAAAGTGCTAAACAAATTTTAAAATGTAACCCCCAAATTACAATCATATAGCAATTACAATTACTTTTACAGGCATTCAACATAGGAAACAATAAAGTAACTTTTACCAACCAATTTTTATAAAGAAATAACAATTTAATAATAAATTATTAGTATTTTAGGACTTGAAATAGCACAGTTGCGGTTGGATTGTGTTTTCAATACTCATGGCCATTTACATGCTTTTGAAATTATATATTTCATGTGAATAATGCTTCATCAACTCTAATGTGGATTGTAAAAAATAAATCTAATGGACTCTAATCATCAGTCAGAATCAATTTAAATTAATAAGGATTTTAAAATACAAAAATTCCACTCCCTTTAGTTCAAGATATTTACATATTTTCTAAAAATAATATATTAGACAATATAAATCTCTTCTCTTTTTTAAAGCTATATCTAAATATACAACCATTAAATACCTTTCTTATAACCACTACCCAATGCTATTTAAGAAATAAGAAACTTTGTTTTTGTATTTTGAGTGATTTGATAATATTGTAAATGCACTTTAAAGCACAACCTTAAGAACAGATAATAGATTCAAAATCAAGTTGACAGCTATTTCCAAATCTAAAATTTGATTAATTTGAAGGAAACATTTTAAACCTTTGGCAGAAAGTGCAATCGTATAAGAACAATGTAAACTATGAGAGATTAAAAAAGAGTAAAAACAAAAAAATCAAACACATTTGTTAATTGAAAGTTGTTAAAGCATAATAATTAGCAAAAAAAAAAAAAAATAAATAAATAAATAAATAAATAAAATATATATATATATATATAACGTTTTTGACAAAAAGATCAAAAAAGAAAGGAATCAAATATTTCCTAAAAATCTTAAGTTGTTCTACTACACAGTAAAAGAATGCTGTCCAAAAAAACTTAGATGAACAAAAGGATATATTTCATAAAACAATGTAGAGCCATTTGAAGAATATAAATATAATGTATTTAAAAATCAATATGTACTTTATAGATACCATTTTGTATGTCTTAAAATATTTTGGATAGACCAGAAATAGTCAGATTTTGAGCAAAAATAGCATTCTATGTTAAAAGCAGCATTTCTAATGACTTGATGACCTTTGGTAAAGAATAGATATTTCTGGAAAAATCTATCACCATAGCCCTAGGACTGATGAAAATAAAATACAAAAAAGTCTTGCAGAAACTCAGATTTACACATCTAGTTAGGTATAAATACTATCACCCAACATAGAAGCAGTTGATTGTCTGAGAGTTTGGAAGATGTTTCCTGTTGAATTAACCAAGTTGCTACTGTGTAATTGTGATTTCTATAGCTGTTCTTGATGAATTTGCAAGAATAAAAGTCTTCTGATTTTTAAGAGATTGTATTCTTTGAGGGTGGATAAAATAAACACAGTACAATATGGTATATATATATATATATATACACACACACACTGTACTTTCCAGTATATAATCCGCAGTGGCGTATTATCAGCACAACCTTTTTTTTTTTTTAGAAGAATGGAAAAAAGCATTGCATAATCCATGGCAATATTTTTTGTCAGATAGTCTAAAATATGTACTGCTGATAATATGGGTGTCGCATAAAATTAAAAAAAAATGTACAGTATGACTAAAAATATAAAATGTATAGAAAAAATAAACATCTATAATGAAAAATATATGTCTGGATACAATCTCATTGCAAAGTGCGATAAACTTAAGATGAAAGCACGAGATCAATAATTTAGAGAAGATTCCTGTAAAATTTATCAATATTTAGCTTTTAATAACTTTTAAAACGATGTTACATATATTTAAAAGTATATATATTTGCTTCATTAATATTTAAATTAAAGAAATGGATTATTCACAAACTGCGTATTTTATACATTTTTTTTTACACTGCTCGTGCATTGTTTTTCAGTTCACAGTAATACATTTGTCGCCATTCTTTTTTTTTATTTGCTTTCGCTTCCATATTGCGATACACGAATTTGAATATTTTCAAAACGAAACAGCTCATGTCAAGACAAATCGCAAAATAACATTAGCAAAATGCAACTGTAATATCTTTATGATGAACCAAATTCATTCTTGAACATAATTGGAGAAAGCTGATTACAACTTAAATAACTCTGGCATGTCATGGTGCCACCTGTTATTGATTTTATGAAGCATAAACAGTATTTCTTTCAGAACTTTTTATGAAGTTTTCTGATGGCAAATAATTTTTTTTTTTTTAGATCATACGCGGCAGCGTATCTATGCACAACGAAATTTCGAATTTTTTATAACACATAATCCACGGATTATATACAGAAAAATAGTAGATTATACTAATGTATATGAGGTATAAGATATAGTCCCTTTTCATTTTGATGAAATTAAATATTTTCAGCTTAAACTTTAATTATGTTGGATATATTAAACAACCAATTCCAATAATTAATGCCATACTGAATAAGAATAATTAATTTTAAAATATTAGGAGAAAAAAATTTTTGCAGAAAATTTTATATTATAATACTATAACTTTAACTAATTGTTATAAGTTAACACCATAGCAAAATGTAGGATTAAACTATTTATAGTTTCAAAGAAAAATTATGTCAACAAAAAAGAGCATTTCTATTGATCAAAAATATTATCAAGTTAGCTCAAAATAATCAATAGAAGGAAATGTTTAGCAAAATTTTAAAATTGAACAAAAGTATAATTACTTGATAAAAATTAAGTATTAAAAATCATAGTAAATAAATTAGTATTTTAAAGAAATTAATTTTAAGGAAAAAGTAATTGATCATTAATGGAAAGTTAAATTTTGCATTTTGTAATGAATTAAAGTTTAAATATCTTAATTTGGCAATAAAATTACCTAGCAGCTTGAATTCCTTCCCATGTAGAAGCCAATTTGATTAGAATTCTATCTTTATGGATGCCTTCCTCTTCATACAATTTTATTAATTTTTGAGCTTTTGCAATTGAACCTTCTTTATCAAAAGATAATCTAATGAACATTTTATAGAAATTAAAATACTGAATCAATGAACAGAATAATAATTAATGAACATAATACAAAAAAGGAAACAAGATTAATATACAATAAAGAATTGTTTAGTTACTCTTAAATAAAAAGTTATAAAAATAACAGAAGTTTGATATCATACATTTAGATTAAAATATGTAGTCTTTTTTTTTCATTTATTCCTTTTTTTTATATAAAAAAAAGCAATTTTATTTTAAACATTTAATTTGTGTCAAATATTATTTTAAATAATTATTAAACTAAAACAAAATTGGTAAGTAATCCTTGCATTTTTCACAAAATGAAGTAATATGGATTACCTGGCATCTACTTCAGTGGAAACACGGCCAGGAATTATTTTCAGAATTTCACAACCAAACAGTACAAATAATTTATCCATTGCTGCACTTATTTGTTCATTTTGAGTTCTACAATATAAAAAAGTTATCAAAGACACTAAATTGGTACAACAACACAAAATAATTTTATAATTATTCAAGACTTAAGTTGCTTAGGCAAAAATAATCTTAGCAATTATCTAAGTTATTTTTCATAAAAAAATTCAATACTTTTAACTGATAAAAAAAGAAATTCTAAATTTACACATGGAAAAAAGTAAGAAAATTTTTGTCAATGATCATTTGGCATTAACTATCAAAAAAGATAGGTAGTGCAAGTTTAATTATAGATAGTAAAACTTTATATTTTATAGAATTCTAATTATTCTTAATTTGTTTCTCTAGATTACCAAATAGAAAAAGTAATCCATAAATAAAATTGTACTAATTCTGTCATACTTTATAGCAGGGGTGGCCAAACTTTTGGGATCTGGAGTCTACTCCACATTTAAAAAGTCGAAGGTGGTCTACCAATGCCAGAGCTAAGTTAACGTACATATTTATTTTAAGTCACAAGAAAATATGGTAAAGTATATAATTTTTCTAAAAAAAACTTAACATTAATATTTACAAAATAAAAATTATCAAAATATTCATATATCAAAAACTGGCCAACCTTTTCACTTCATTTAGTTGAAATTTGGCACTGTATATCTGCAACAAGTTTATCATATTGTGGCTGGTACGAGCTTATTGCAATGCATAAACACGAAATTAAATGTTCATCTGTTAAATGCCATCAATGTTTGTTTTTTGTTCATGGTTGAAAAAGCAGATTCGCAAAGATACCTCGATCCAAAGTTTGATTTCAAATACTAAATCAATTTATAAATATTTGGAAACGTTTCCTCAGAAATTAATTTCCAAAAATCAGTATAGCTAAATATGGTCTGGATTTAAGAAACATATCGCATCTTAATTTAATAATTTCTTCCTCGACCATGACTGATATGATATCTATTAAATGTCCGATTTTTTCAGATACTCCATCAATGTTGACATTTTCATTAAATGGAAATATCATAAAATTGTGTATTTCTTCCAACCTAAATAAGTCAGTGTGATTTTTCTTTCAAATTCTTCAAACAAAACATCTAAGTGTTCAGCGAAATCTTTGAAGTCTTGGTTTGGATTATTTTTGCACTCTTCCTCCATGTTTTTGAAGTTTCTCAATTCATGTCTTTTTAATTGAGATGCATACCTTTCGATAGTTTTTTTTAATGTTTTAATCATGCTCATCATGTCCGTTTCAGGTTTTAAATTGTAAACTTTTAATCATAAATCTTTGCACAGTTTGTTTTGGGTTTTAAAGTATAGACTGTAGTAAGTTTTTATTTTAAATAATTCATTGATTCTATGTCATAAGTTATAAATTAAATTGTTAATATTCGAGGTCATCATCGGGATGGTCGCGTGGACTACCTAAAACGTCTTCGCGGTCGACGTCTTGGCCACCACTACTTTATAGATCTATCCATATTTTTAATTGTTTAAATGGATTCAGATTCATTACAAACACCTGATGCCAAAGATTAAATGATAGAGTACGAAAGAGTAAATAGAGGAGTTGGATCTTCATTATGTTCAAAGTAAAAGTTATACTCTGGATTTGGATTCTGAATTTCATACTACAGTTATTAAAATATAGCAAAACTAAATGCAATACAATTACTAAGTGCAGCAAAATTAGAAGATGATAATATTGATTCAAATGCATAATCATCTGCTATTAAATTAAGGTATGCAACATTAATGTATACAGGTTTTAATATGTTCTCTAACTCTTTTCACACAACAGTTCTGACGTTTTGTTGCTATATATAAAGTACTAATTCTGCCATCTTTTTAGACCACATTTTGACTTAATTAGCCAAATTAGCTCAAGTTCTATTTTTAACCAAGCTGGTCTAGAGGTAAAGCTTGTAAAAATAGAAGAATTGGGTGTTATATTTTTGTTCTGAGTAATATCTTCATTAGAATGGATGATTAGAAGTTCTTTTCTTTTTATGCCCATATAAATATAGCCCACAACCTATAATAAGTTTTCTAAAAACATACATAATCCTCACATAAAGATGTTCAAATTCACAAGGATGTACGATTCCACATAATGTGAGATCATGGTAACTTGAGGAAATAAAACTGGTAGGTAGGTTTAAACAGTGATATTTTAGTATACTATTAATCAATATAATATAGGAAACAATGTTTATGTATAATCATTAAATTACTACATTTATATCACGGATGGGCAAACTACGGCCCCCGGGTAAAATTTTAATTTACCGGTCAGAGGGAAATTAAAAGAAATATTCATATATTATATATCTATCTCCTTTTCTACTTTGTTTAAATATATATATATATATATATATTATATTTGAATATTATATAGTGCCATTCAAGCAGAATTGGATATTTTTACCATGCCATTCAACGTAAATTGTGAAGCAGTGAGGTCAGATTTGCAGCTTGAATTAATTGAGTTGCAATCTAACAATCATCTCAAACAATTGTTTCTAAATATGCCAAAGTTAGAGTTTTACAAATCATTATCGAAAGTAAGTTTCCCAAATTCAATAACTCATGCCCAGAAAATCAGTGCTATGTTTGCTTTATCTTATGTATGTGAACAAGTGTTTTCAACTATAAACCTTAGAAAGAATTATTTCAGAAGTAGACTGATAGATGAGCATTTAGCCTCGTTCTTTGAATTAAAAGTATATCTCACATCGAACCTCAATATAAGGAACTTTTAAAAATGAAATCACAATTTCATTCATCTCATTAATATATTATATTGTAATACTTGTATATTGTTTTTAAAATTTAAGAAAAATTCATCTTGGCCCGCCAAACTTTATTTTTTCGATTTTTGGCCCGCGATCGAAAAAGTTTGCCCATCCCAGATTTATATGAAACTTTGCCTTCAAAAACATTCATTCACATATAAAATTTTCCTGTATGTAAATTTATCACAATTTTAAAGAAAAAAATCGGAACTACTGTGATATACCCCCCAAAAATTACGCGCCAAACGTCCATACGGACTTTTTAGGGTTGCTGTTTCTTATTTTGGTGTTGCCAATTTAGGTTTTTTCAGCTTTTAGGTTTTTGCTGTTGCCAAATTTAGTATTTTCTTCTATTTTGTACCATTTTTTTAGTTTTTTTTTTCGGAAATTGGAAATTTGGAGACTTATTTTTCTCGCCAAGATGGATTTTCGTAAATACAAATAATTAAAAACAAAAAAAAAACTTCAGAAGAAGGAACTACTTAGATATACCCCCCCCCCCCAAATCGGAAATTTGGCGACTTTTTTTCTCACCAAGATGGATTCTCGCTAAATACAAATAATTAATACATAAAAAACTTGAAAAAAATCAAAAAATGGTACAAAATACAAGAAAATATTAAATTTGGCAACAGCAATAACCTAAAAGCTGAAAAAACCTAAATTAGCAACATCAAAATAAGAAACAGCAACCTTAAAAAGTCCGTAGGGAGTGCCAGATTTGGCGCGTAAATTTTTTTTTTTTTTGGGGGGGGGGGTATATCAAAGTTGTTCCCAGAAGAAACTAAATTCCTAAAGCACCCTAAACTGCAGTGAAGCCAGAAAGCAAAAATAGATAGAAAACTAGTAATTGATTGTCATGTTAAGATCAAACCAATTTTTTTATAAGAGGAAAATTACTTGAATTTTGAAAGTATGGAATACTTATAAATAAGTATATTTAAGAGATGTGTGGAAGAGAATATTATTTAAATAAGAATATATATTATTTTAACCCCAAGTTTAAATTTTAATAATCTAATTAACTATTACAATCTATTAATAAATTTACAATTTGTATATCCCAATTATTTTCTTTACAAGCCATAAAAATTTAACAGGCACAAGAACAAGTTGTTTCTACATTAGATTTAAGCAAAATTGTGTACAACTTGAAAAACAAAATGTGTATAGTTCATCTTCCCCCTTCCCCAAGTTGTAAAGTAAATATACAAAATCTATCACAGCCCATGATTTGAAAACATATTCACATTCCAATATTATGTATAAGCACATAAAAAGAATATTACTTTCCGTGTAATTTTCCATAGTTCACTGCTTTCTCAATTAAATGTTGATACTGATTCAATTTTGCGGCTGCTAAAATTAGAGACGGATTTGTAGTTGCATCTGTCGGTTTATATTCCTTCATAGCTGAAAAAATTTAAAATTTTAATAAATATATAAATGCACTTGACAGCTACATTTTGTATCAGAACAACTACAGAAGCTATTCTTCACAACAAATTTTAAACAAAACAAATATATTTCATGTTAAAAAAAAAAAAAATTGTGATTTGATATTATACTTAATAATTTTATCAACATAAAGGAAGTGGTTAATTCCCAGTGAACGGTACGCTCCTTGTACAGTACGCATATATACAATTATAATTAATTGTATATAATATTGTATAAAATTATATTATTTCTATAAAATATAATTTTATATAATTATATTGATTGTATATTGTATAATTATATTAATTATATAAAAATAGCGTACCGTACACTGGGATAGAGCCAAGGAGGTCATGATAGTAATATATTGCAGCAAATTCTAATAATTAGTTTTTTTAAAATAATTAATTAAAATATTTACCATCAAATTCGCCCGTATCAGCGACAACAGTAGTAACCTTTTTTAACTGAGCCAAGGAATTCATTTTGGAACAAAAATCTAGTAACAAGCAAAAAATTTAGTATTTCTTTTTCCTGGTTCTTTTAATTCTCAAATACGTTTCCAAAACGTCTAACAGGAAATTAATGAAACACAAAATCAGCGACAAGTCTCCCGCGTGACAGCTGAAAACAAAGTGATCACTCAACTTTTAAGCGAATTCTTTTCATGATTACTAAACTTGATGGGGTAAATCATTTCGTTGCGCCATCTATTAATCTATTATTTTACACTCGTTTACTAACAGAAAACCGAAATTTTATACAAGCTCACATACATAATACACTCTTTTATAATTATAATTGTGCAAGCTAGTCTGCGTTGTAAGAAACGAATAAAATTATCAATTCAATGTCCCTTAACCCTGCAGTGTTTATAGTTATATATATGCACTTTCCTTCACTGAAGAAAATGAGCTCAATATTGAGAAAAATACTTTTACTTGTAGAGAGAGAAACCCTTCTCAAGCAAATACACTCGGTACTTGGCTACTGACCAACTCGGTCGTATTTTAACGATTCTCCGTAAAGTTTTAGTTATCTTAAATAAATTGTTAGTATTTATAATTGATTACTGACACAACCAGGTCCATCATTGGACGCCATGGATAATAAAGAGACGTCTATGGAACTTCCATTAAAGGCTCTTCGATGGATGTTTGCTGATAGACCACTATGGATGTCTTATAATAGACGTCCATTAGAAGTCAATTTATGGACATGAAATCACGGATATGTGTTGATTAAAAATAGACGTTCGTTGTGGATGTAATCTCGATATTTATCGTACACGCAAAAATTAGCAATTTAGCAGACAGTTACTGTGGATGCAATATGAATGAATGTGTTATCTAAATTTATTAAGTAAAATAATACATATTATTTGTAAGAATCCTTTAGATATGATTTATAATTGTGATATATTGTTTTTTTTTTTTTCGCGTTAACTAATTTACTAATTCATTTGAAATGAAGAAAATTATTCTACAAAGTTCGAATAATTTAACGATGACTTTGTAATCATAATCATTGTTTTCTTCTTAAATTTTATGTAAGCATTCATTTATTTGATTATAATAGTGCTTTCATAAATAACTCCAAGCAGCAAATGTAAAGGAAAGAATTTGATGGGAAAATGTCTGTTGAATCGTAACATTTTCATTTAAGATTGAATGTTTTGACATTCATTATATACAACTTAGAATTTTTGTAGATCAAGCAAACGTCCTTAAGATTATTTTTTTAAGATTAGAACCATGAGTTCTATTAGATCAGTTGGCTAAAGACGAAAAATAAAAGTTATCAAGTTTTGTAAACGAATGAATAAATTTTGTGAAAGAATTCTAATTCTTTGAAAGCATTTTATTAAAATTTAGTTTTCTAAAATATATAAATTAATAAATATTTTATAAAAGTAAATTTAAATTAATTTTTTTACATGAAATAAATCCTTATTGTGTTTGTTCATCGAATTTTTGCTCAGGGCTGAATAGAAATTGGTTGCATGGAATGAAAGGAGACTTAATTTCGAGATGTTGGGCTCTGACTATCTTAAAATAATAACTATATATCATTTTGAAATTCTAATTACAGTGTTTGTAATTAATTGAAAACTATAAACTCTGTAATTTATTCTAAAGTTTATCTCAATGTAATTCACTTAAGAGATGTAACATTTTATTCTAGAAAACAAGGCATTATTTTTCGTTTTTAAAATTGTCATTTATGCTATGGCAAGGTATAGAGAATAATATTATGGTATTGGATCCCCCTTTTTTACCTTCCCACAGTGCAATTTTTTTTTAATTAATATTTATTTTTACATTTTTTTAATGTTATTGTTTTTTATTTCTATTAATTAAATTAGAATAAATTAGAAAATCTATTAATTTATTCCTTTAAATGAGGTGTATGATTTAAATAAATTCACACAGATCTGGGAAAAATTTCCTAAAACAGGAAACAAGTTTATGTTAATATAATTTATCCTTGTAAAGTTAGAGCAATTTTAAATGTTAAACTTGTTAAGTAAATAAAAAATTTTTTTTTGAAAATTAAGTACTGTTAATATTTATTTAGTGAAATTAGTTGAATAAGATATCAAAATATTTGGAAGTGCACAAAAGCGGCTATTCATAAAAAATAAGAGTATATGATTAGAGGCTCATGTGCATTCTGTGTGTCATGACGAGATGCGAAGTAACATCTCACAACAACATCGGCAACTTCATTCGTACAGAAAGAAGATTGCGAATATGAGTCCGGTAGGGAGCGAAAAGATAATAAACCGTTTTGTCCTTTTATTTACACTTTAGTTGTTGAGAGAATAAATTACTAGAGAATGGGAGAGACAGCTTGAACTATATCTCCGTTTCTTGGTCAAAAGATTTTCTGTTTTGATTTCGCAGTCCCTGCATATGAGAATGTGCTGTTTTTCTTTTCATCGATTTGTTAAGTCACCCGCTGATAAATGAACAGTTAGCATTCCTGACTCCTATGCTGTTGGTCACGGGTTTGAATCCCAGTTCAAGCATGGACGTTTATTTCTCTTTCTTTATTTGTCCTTTCTCCTGAGATGATGGATGAATGTGGCCCGCCCTATAAACGGGTTTATAGTTATGTGACGTAGGTAATACTACTCGCCTCCAGAACTTGGTTCACAGGTGCCCACGGGGCACAGACCAAGACAGTAGACCAATGACTTCCCCCATGGAAGCTTAAAATAAAATGGAATGCCATCTTTATAGACTTTCCTGAACATATTTGACACTAGGTAGCGTTAAAAGCATCTCAAGTGTGTAGAATCGAATTTGTTTGCATTGTGTTGTATTTTGTAGTTCATAATTTTGTATTTGTGATTTCCAAATATTTTCATTATTGTAAAATGCCAGAATCATGTTCTTGTCCTGGCTGTAAAAGCGGCTATAAATCAGATATTGATCGAAGAAAGAAGAATGGGAAAAAAATACCAAATTTCTTTTGTGCACCAAAGGTATTGTCAGCAAAGACGCTCATGTTTCAACCTTTTAAAGGAAAATGGGTGCAGGCAATTGCTTGTTTTTTAAGTAAAGGTGCTACATCAGGTAATATTCTTTTATCTTCTATTTTTCTTTTAGTCACTTTATTAATAATTTATTTAATAGATCCATATTTTTTTTATTTTGTGTAATTTCTGCATATTAAAAAATATTGCATTTCAATCAAAATTTTATTTTATTTGTAGGCACAATTTTACATCAAATTCTCATTGAAGGCATAGTTTTATTGGAGAAATCAGGATTTTTTGTTGATGTTGTAGTCAGTGATGGAGCATCATGGAACAGAAAAATGTGGGGAAAATTTGGGATAGACCCAGAAAACGTAAGCTGTGAACACATTTATGATATAAATCGAAGATTATGGTTTGTTTCGAATTTTCTACATCTAATGAAAACTTTTAGGAATTCCATCGTGAAGAACAAGATAACTCTAGTAAGTGAAGCACTATTACAATTTTTATTTATTTCCTTTTGAGTCACTTAATATTATTTCTTGTAATTATGTTTGCATAAAATAGTTATAACAAATTTATGAATTCTTAATCAAGCAATAAATACAAATGGTATTAATCTTATTTGAACTTCTGATATTCACTTTAAACATTTCAATTAGTCCTTACCATAAAATTATTTTCTGCAAATATTTATCTTATAAAACATTAATTTTTCT
This sequence comes from Latrodectus geometricus, assembly GCA_026290005.1. Taxonomy (NCBI): domain Eukaryota; kingdom Metazoa; phylum Arthropoda; class Arachnida; order Araneae; family Theridiidae; genus Latrodectus; species Latrodectus geometricus. The sequence goes on from JAPDSC010108825.1 coordinate 20,795, forward strand.
ATTTATGTTATTAATCTTTCTGTGTTAATGTTTAATACTTTTTCCTACTATGTTTATTCAAACTGACATCAAATGAAGCTATTAATTCTTTGCTTTAAATATTACTTTAATATTAAGCTAAAAATATTTCAGACTCCTGATGGCATAGTTGATTTGAAGTTTTGGGATGCTGTCGTTCAGATTCAAACAGCTTCAGTTTAAAAGTGAGTCCAAAATTAACAGAAGATCATGTGCGACCAAACTTTTATCAGAAAATGAATGTTGGAATGGCTTTTCAAGTATTGTTTTCCTTAATTTCTGAGTAAACATGATAGTTTTATTTTATTTTTATTTTAATACACATTTTTATTTTTGTAGTTTTTTAGTGCTTCTGTTGCTGCTGCAATGACTGTTTATAAAACAAATAATAATAATCTGCAAAAGTGTGATGGTTGCTTTCAGTTTGTTAAGCGTGTAAATCAATTGATTGATATCATGAATTCAAGGACACCTGTAACAGCTTTGAAAATATATTCATCTAATTATAATGTAATTATAAAAATTTATAATATTATGTACTTTTTTAGTACTTTTTAAGTTGTTTTGTTCTCCAAGAAAATTGTGCCTATTTATTTCATAATCACCTGTCATTATCAACTTAAAATACCAATTTATAATACATATATCTTTAATTTGAACATTTATTCTCTTTATTGTAAAAACTTTATTTCATTGTCTCCCAATATTTAGATATTTCATGTCTGGATAATATTTTATAGGAAATAAAGTCTTTCATTGATTATCTTGATGAGTGGGAGAAGTTATCTAAAGAAGCAAAGTCTAATATTATTACAAGTTCTACCTTCTATGGTTTAAGAATAACTTTAATGACTACTTTAGAAATTTCTAAATTTATCATTTTAGAATTACAAGTATTCCGTCTTATTGGAACTTATTCTTTAATAAAGCCTCCTGAAAATTCAAATGTAAATGAGTCAGAATTTATAAAGACTTTATTAGAATTTAATTTTAATAACACTCAAAATATTAAAAAATTAGAATGGAAAGAAAAGATAGATGCTGTTATAGAAAAAAGTTCACATTTATTCCAGGCATCGGCTACATTGCAAAATGATCACAATTATAACTTATTTTATTCAAATGAAATAGTTGTAAGTTATTTTTCTGGTTATGTTGCAAGAAAGATTGGAAAATTTACAACTTGTGAATCTTGCAGAAATGCTTTCATTGAAATGGGGGATCCACAATGTTCTACTTTATTAATTGAGGCCAAAAATAATGGTGATCTTCTAACACCATCCACAAATCTTGTTTCATTAATAAATACGTTAGAAAGTGCTACAATGCAAGTTTTGAGTAAAGAAAAATTAAATATCTTTGCTCTAAATGACATATTTGAGTGTGTAGAGAGTAAGAAATTATCAACATTCTTTAAGTGCTTCGATCATTAATTTTTTTAATAACCAGGATGCATTTCATATGTGACAAATCTAATAAAATTGATGAAACCAAAGTAAATAAAACTAAGAAGTATAGGAAATTATCAAAATTATCATAACTGTATTTTTTTGTATAGGTGAGTCGTCAGAGACTCAGTTGTAGAGCACTAGTTTCCACTTTTTTTTTTTTTTTATCATTAATAAGATTTATGGTGCTTTATCTTTTCTTAGACGACTTGGGGTCCACTTAGCCTTGGAACAATGAGGACCAGAAGTAATTCTGGGTAACATAGGTTGCCCGAGTACAGTGCCAGTACCTTTAAAGCTCTACCTTTATGACACGTTAATCCAGACTTTTTGTACTATGCTATATTATAAATTAAAATTATGTATGCATGCAAATGCTGAATTGTATTTGAATGTGTGTGTGTGTGTTTTCTGGCATTTACCTGGATAAACATTTAGTTGTTCTTGTAAAAGTGTCATTTATCATATTTGTATTTTGAAATAATTAGATATATGTACTTATAAGATATATAATTATTTTCCATGTATTGATAATAATTATTAAATTTTTATAATTTTACAATGATGCTAAGTGATACCTATGTATTAAAAATATTGAATAGTATATTTTTTCATCTGCATGTTTTATTTTATAATTTGATAATTATTGTACTTTGAAGTATTTTTATATGCTTATAAATGCTGAAAATATAAAGCCAATTCAAATATATGCATGATTTAGTTAAGGAAATTATTATAGTTTTTATTTCTATTATATTTATTTTCATGTTTAATATGATCTAGAATAACAAATTTAACATATTTTTGTATTTTCATTGAATTTGATCTTGCTAATTTTAGTTAATATTAAATTAACTAAATTTTTAAATTATTTCTTTTAGTGTAGAACTATTTATTTTTGATTTAATCAATATTTTCTTTCGCAGAATCTAACTTCATTGTTAAACAGAAATTGATTCACAATGCAATAGTAAATGAAATTTTCATGACAAACTTCATAATTTGACATTGTGGGATGCATTGAACCCTATATCCCAGGGATGGCCAAAATTTTGGGATCCGTGGTCTATTCCACATTGAAAAATCGAAGGCGGTCTACCAATGGCAGAAATAACGTATATGTTTATATATTTATTTTCGGTAACAGAAAAAATGGTATATTATCTAATTTTTCTAAAAAAAAAAAAAAAAAAAAAAAAAAATTAGTATATATATATAGTAAAAATTTACTGACGAAAATAATCAAAGTATTCATACACCTAAAAATTAACCATCCAATTCAATTTGTTAAGATGAAATTTGACACTGTATATCTGTGACAAGTTTATCATATTGTGGCTGATACGAGCTTATTGCAATGCGAAACACGAAATTATATGTTCATCTGTTAAACGCGACCAATGTTTAGTTTTTATGGCGTTCATGGTTAAAAAAGCAGATTCGCAAAGATACGTCGATCCAAAGTATGATTTCAAATACAAAATAAATTTGTAAATATTTGGAAACGTTTCCTCAGAAATTAATTTCCAAAAATCAGTATCGCTAGATGCTCTGGATTTAAGAAATATATAGCATCTTAATTTTATTATTTCTTCCTCGACCGTGACTGATGTGGTATCTATTAAATGTCTTATTTTTTCAGATACTCCATCAATGATGACATTTTAATTAAATGGAAATATCATAAAATTGAGTATTTCTTCCAACCTAAATAAGTCAGTATGAATCTTCTTTCAAATTCTTCAAACAAAACATCTAAGTGTTCAGCGAAATCTTCGAAGTCTAGGTTTGGATTATGGATGCACTCTTCCTCTATGTTTTTGAAGTTTCTCAATTCATATTTTCTTAACTGCATACCTTTTTATCGTTTCTTTGAAAGTTTTAATCGCACTAATCATGTCTGTTAAGCATTTATTCTTTCCTTGTAGATTTAGGTTTAAGTCGTTAAGTTTTGCAGTGATATCGCAGAGAAAAGTTAGTTTCATGAGCCATTTCCCACCTTCCAATTTAGTAATGTGCTCTTCTTTTATTTGTAGAAAATTTTTCATTTCTGTAACAGAATACGAAATCTTTTTAAAAAAGCACCACGGCTTAGCCACCTCACGTCTGTGTGCAATAAGAGATCTCCGCACTCTGATTCAGTTTCTTCCAAAAGCGCCCAAAATTGTCGTCTCTAAAGACCTCTTGAATGAATTGAATTGACGATTTTAAAAGCAATTTGAATTATATCATTAGAATTTAGTGTTTTTGAACACAATACCTGTTGATGGATAATGCAATGATAACTGGTGAAACTGGGAATTTCCTCGTCATTATTGCATAAGGCAATAAAACCAGTTCGATTCCCGACCATTGCTGGAGCTCCATCTGTTGTAGTAGAGACCAATTTATGTATTGGAAATCCTGTCTTATCAATAAAGTTTTTAAATGAATTGTAGATATCTTGTCCCCTAGTTTGTCCTTTCAATGGAATTATAGTTAATAATTTTTCTTTTGAAGTCATATCTTCGAAAACCAGTCTCACGTAAAGGCATAACTGTGCAATGTCACTAATATTTGTGGATTCATCAAATAGAAATGATAGGAACTTACAAGCTTTTAAATCGTCATTTAATAAATTTTCCAAATTATTATTTATAGCTTCAGTCTGTCGCATCACAGAGCTACGCGACAAAGAAATATTATTTATTGACGATATTATTTCAGATTTGTTTTTAAAATCGTGGAAAAGCACTTCTCCCGCTTTAATGAAAGCTGCTTTTATCAATTCTCCATCTTCGAATGGTTTTTTTCGCTTTATCAAACTTTCTGTAATTTTAAATGACGCCAATGTTACGGCTTTAGATTTGGTGCCTGGTTTCGTACAACAGATGATTGGTTGTTAGGAAGTATTAAATTAAGTATAAAATTCAGAATTGAATTTACATTCAAGCACAATAATAAAAACATAAAATTCTCTTTTATTGTTTTAAAATTTTTTCTTGCTTAAAAATTTCAATTTTCCAAAACGGAAATCGATTTTCAGATCAGAAAAGTGGCGCTCATGTTCTGTTCTATTTGTTAGGTTCGCAATGGTTTTGGAAGAATTTACACTTAAAAAATTTCTTTCATTTAAAAAAGTCAAAGATTTCATTATTTAAGGCATGCTGAAAATCGCTATAGTGTAGAATGAAGCTCTCATTACTTTTGCCAGTTTTTATTTTCAATTTGGCAGTAGCGCGGTTCATATCTTTATTGAGATCACGATGATAAAACATGGAAGAAAAATGCTTTATTTATAAATAGTCTTCTATAAATTTCAATTCCTCTTCTTGAATAGAAAGAATGTTGGAGTTATATACTTACAAAATTAGAAATATTCGTCGAAACAAATCTTAATAAAATTAATTTAAATTCAAGAAAAAGTATTTCGATTTTGCAAAACTAGATTTAAGAAATGGAATTTTCTTTTATGAAAATTTGATGATCTTAAAAAAAATACGTAGTCAAGCAATTACCACCAAAGGAAAAATATTATGAGTAATTTGACGAGAAAGTGATTATCAACATGCATTAAATATTTTTGAGACATTTAAAATTGAAATTTTTTGAGAATATTGTGATACTTAAAAAACATAAATGATTTTGATGACCGACCTCTTTTAAATTACGTCTGTTCAGAAATGTATTTTTAGGCACATTAGTGCTCTCAGTTCTACTTTGTGCATATCAATACTCCATTGATTTTGAATTTGCTCAAATATGTCCTCACCACCATCCACGCTTCTCACGGAAACTAACAAGTCACAATTTGCATTTATAATAAAATATCTAACTTCTCTCCAATTTTTTTTATTTCACACTAAAATTGTTTTATTTTAAATGAAAAAAAAAATATTTATTTGTAAAAGGGAATATTGTAAGATCTCAAGTTATTTTACGCATTCATCTCTTTCTAGAATATGAATGTGCTGTCAAGTGTAAATGTCATTTGTAGCTGTGTTAATTAGGATTTGTTCACCATGAATAACATATTACTTAAGCCGGATCTTTCAAGTAAAAAAAAACATTAATTTAAACAAGATTTATATTTATTTTACCTTTCAATAAGTAACGGCACAAAGAAACAAAACAGTTGCAAAACCTGTTTTCGAATTAAGACTAAATAACATGATTCATAAGCCGCAAGCACTTTTCATTTCCAGACAAGGCGTGACTAATCTTCGCGTACTAAAATAATGCAGATAATCAAGTTGAAATATCATGTCATTCAAAATGAATTAACCCCTTAAAGCACGAGTTTTTTTCGAAAAAACTTCCAAAAATTATCCATATTCCATCTATGTTAAAAGAGTTTAATTATAATTTAATATTAATATAGATGGCATATAATTTAGCC
>JAPDSC010108825.1:41638-72620 GCA_026290005.1 Latrodectus geometricus
AATTTTATATTTTACAGGCTTACGTGGATTATCTTTCCAGAGCGGTTCAATACGAATATAAAAATACTGGAATGATTATACAGGTAATTAATTATAAGGACATAAATGAATAAAATCTAAGAAACAGTTGATTCCTTATAAATTCTAAATTAGCTACAGATTTTGAAGAGGGGAAATTCGCATTTCTTGTGAAGCAATTTACCTTGAAGCTCGTAATAAAGCTCGATTGATCGACTCCGAGAGGGTAGGAATCTATGTTAATATTTTGCGAAATTTCTCTTATCACATTTTTTAAGATTCAATTTAACTAGTCACAAATGTTAATTTTATCAATCTGCATATTCATAAAGAAACACATTACAAACATAATTATGACAAAATCGTGTAACAGAAGGCGAAGTGAAATTTTAAATCTCAATTGTATTACTAAACTCCATTTTTTTTCAAATCTGTGTTTTGCATACAACTATTTACCTATATAGTAAAGAAATATTGTAGCCTCTATATAGAAATGAAACTTTCTAACTACTTTCAATACTTGTAAAATGTGTAACAAATATTTTGTAACTTAAATATAAACGAATTCTTTATTTTATACTTCGGGAAATAAAAACTTTGAGCAGACATTGCAGTATAATACTAGAACTTAAAATAAAATGCCACTTCTTTAACAATTAAGTGATCAATTTATTAAGTTTTAAATTGTAGCAATATTTTATAAACTTGATTACTATTCATTAGCTATATTGCTATGCTAAGAAATAAACATTGAAACAACTTTTAAAGTACAAATAAAAATTCTTTTTCAAACCAAACATGAATAAGCATAGTTACTTTCATAAAAGTTGGTCTTTATTTGTATAAGCTAGTCTTTATTTGTAGGTAACATTTAAATTACGATAAAAATCTAATTCATAACAGCTTTCCAATAAGATTGAAGTCATTAGCTTTTTCTCTTTCTAGAGTGTATTGCCAGGATATGTTGCTACAAAAATGTCTAAGAGGAGGCCAACATTGGAAGTTCCATCGGCAAAAACATTTGTTTCCAGTGCAATTGAAACCATTGGCTATGAAGACTATACTTATGGTTATAAGGCACATAAAATAAGGGCAAGTGTTCATTATCAGTTATTTCATGGAGTCTTTCCAGTAATAGATTTTTTCCTAAAATCAAATCCATTTTTGTCAAGTTTTTGAGGAGAAATTTTATAGTAGCTGTTTCAAAATTTATATAATGTGTATGTGACAAAAACTTCCAGAAAATAGTTAAAATTTCTTTCCTAAAATTTAGGCCAAATAATTACACATGAATGCATAGATCTTTTGATATGCAGGAGAAATGCCAGGACTGAAATAATACAGACTGTGTCAAAATGGCATAAAATATTTAGAACTGAATAGTATAATTTGTTTATTGGCTGAATGCTATGGTTGAGTTTTTTAATCTAGAAATTGCATCACATTTAAAATATTAAGAGACAGCAGTTTTTAAAAAAATATAACACTAGTCAATTAACAAACTAAATTAATGTGCACTAAAAGTTATTAAACAATTTTTTTCATATTGTCCAGTGTTAAATTTTTATCAAAATACATAATATAAAAGATCATTAGTATTATGAAAATTGTTTAATGACAAACTAGCAGTACATTTAATCCAAGTTTGAAAGTTGTTTTAACATATATTGTAAATATAGCATAGTTGTGGGACTTATCTAAGTATTGTACAAATTCCCAATCAAATTAGCCTTTGTGAAAGATGTAGATTGACAAACACACTACTAAAAATTAATAGCTTAAGAAAAATACTTAAGCCGAATTAAAACCACATGAATTACATTTTTATTTTCCCAATGGTATCCAGTTACAGTTGAGCTAGTAGTCCAGTGCTTGGCACTCTTGCCTTTAGTTCATGGGTTCGAATGCTACCTTAAGATCGGATGTTTGTAGTGGTTCGGAATCCACTTTAAATTGTAGGTCCTCGTCTAACTAGTCTTCATGTGCATAAAATGACTATTGAGCGACAAACAAATCAAGTAATCCAGTTACACAAATGGAAAAATTTTATTAAAGTTAGAAAGAAAAATATTTTTAATTTAAATATTTAAAAGTTTCTAACAGAATCAAACACCCAAATTAATGAAATATGGAAATTTCAATAAAAAGTTGTACACTTTTCACAAGTTCAGTATTTATAAATGTAAATTATTCATGAGTATTTCTGTTCACAAGGTAAAAAGTTTTTATATTTTAATTGTATTATATACTTCAATTAAAATATTAATTATAATTTGTTACTTTTTAGGGATTTGTTCACGAGTGGCTAAAAGCTAATATGCCTAGTTTTGTAAATATGAGAATTGCTTCTTACATTATGAAAAAGAACAGAAAAAGGTATTATCAGAAGCAAAGAAATATTAACAAAGAAAAATTAAACATAAATTAATTTTTAAAAAATTTTTGTAAACAAATTATAAAGTTCTTATATTTAGGTATTTTCCTGCTAAAGAATGAAAATAATTGTTATATTCAATGATACCACTAGATCAAAAAATATTTTTATAGTTGATTACATGAACTATTTTTATTAAATGTCTAATTTATGTGTGAATAGTATCTTCTATCAACTCTAACAAAGTTGATAAAAATAGTCTTTCATGTTGTGTGTAAATAAAAGTAAAAATGTTCGAAAATTTTTCTTCTATATTACATTATTTACATCCTGATATTTTGAAAGAAATTACTAGACAACTTTTAAAAATAACAAATCTGCTAAACATTATCTACACCCCAAAATAAGCAACATTTATAGAAATCACATAGCTAAATTATTTGATAGGATCGTTTTTTGTGGCGCAATATTAAAACTTTAATTATTTGAATTTAAGTTTGGTAAAATTATACCATTTATTCATAATTCAAACATATAAACTTCAAATAAATTTTATTAAAAAGAAAATTAAAGATAAATCTATTGGTTTTGATTATATCGAGAAATGAAATTTTTAAGATTTTTTTATGGCTAAATGTAATTTGACTATTCATGCAATCAAAATCCAGAATAAAAGGTTTAAAACTTACTATACAATCTTGAGCATGTAATTAAAAGTAAAATTTTAATTTATACTTCTTGCTATAAATTATGTAAACTTGTACCTGAAATATATTAATATATGGCTTTTATTAGAAAACTACATGACCGGCTAATAAGGTTTTCAGCACAATGCAGAAAGAAAGTGATAGCACTTTGTACAGTGGGGCAAGCAGTGTCCTTAAGTGAAAGAGTTTTTGTAATTTAGAAGCAGGAACCAAGTAAAAAGACTCTCAGAGATATCATATGACACATTTAATGAGCAGAGCCATGATTAATGTACACAGGCAGATCTTTGGTTGGTTCAGGATTTGAAATATCTGCTTTTCTATAATAATAAACCAACTAGGTCATCATGTTAGAAAATTGACCAGCAAAAAAAAATTTCTCGGATAATTTATCCAATTATGACAATTTCCAAACTTTGGGCTTTAAATACAGTGAACTATTTGAAACTAGAATAAGTTAGCTATTTTCACACTTTGGAAATTTTTAGGTTTCTATAATTGAACATGATACAAACCCTGAAATGTTAACTCAATTTTGCATGCAAATAAATCTACAAAAATGTTTGCCAAGACATTTTACAAAGAATCTATATGCTAATGTGCTTAATGGAAATTTGTAAACCAAACAAATGCAAATAAACTTTAAGATATTTCATTTATAGCAAAATAAAACAAAGAATTGGAAACTTAAAAAATATAAACATGAATTCCATGTCTTTAATTTTGATATTTTTCAAGCAAAATTTAACGATCGACATCCTAAATATTTTATACATAATAGCTCACATTCAAGTTTCTTGAATACCAATTGAGATATTCACATCATGACTAATATTAACTTATATTTTAAGAAACTTTACACAAAACTTTGAGTGCTGTTTAAACTTTCCATTCAGAGATTTATAGATTGCGCAAACTACATATATACATCATTATTACTGAAATACTTGGCATTTTTTTTTAGTCTGTAAACCAATTAATAGCTCAATGTAACTGTTGTGCAACGAGCTTTGCACTAGATCCCGGATTATATGGTGATTTGTGCTTGCTTAGCTATGTTCTAGCACTCCCTTACAATAAGTCTCCATGTTGAGTCTTCCTAAATGTTAAAACATCTAAAAATTGTTCTATGAATTAAAAAAGTTTATTATTAAAAAAATGAAAATGTGCACTAGTCAAGAGTATGATTAATAATGTACATTATTACACAACTTCAAAATACTTTATTTTGTGATAATATTCTATCACAATTGTTGATACACAAATGTAAAATATTTGATATTATCATTGATAAAAAGTTTGAACTAAATAGATATAAAAACAATTTTTGTAATAAACATATCAAAATATTCAGCTGTGCAATAATGCTCAAAAAACAAAAAATGCTTATTACAAAATTCTTAGTCTTCAATCATACAGTTATGAAGTCACTAATTGTTATTTTTGTGAATCATTTGAAGCAATTTATTACACTTTTGAAAAAGTGACCAGTCAACTCTGAAATACAGATATATAAATAATAATATTTCATTTTTATTAGTAAAAATGTTTTCTTTTAAAATATTAAATTATCTAGGTTAATTTTCTACTTCTAATGTCCAAAATCATAGAAAGATATTTTGTTTTACAATGCACTTTTGATATTGTATTTCATTATGTCAAAAGTTAAAGTATTAACTATAATTTTTAAAGAAACAAAATTTAACATTTTTAAACAGATTGACTAGTTCATAAAAAATTGTGCTTATAAAATAAATTTTTTTTTTTACTAATCATGTAGATTGTTAAAAAAAAAAAGTACTAAAATACCTAGATCTCTTATTAAAATTATTTTCCACAGTGTGAAGATTTTTGATCAATCAGCTTTGTGAGCAATACTTGAGCATGATATTTACATTATTACAAATTATAAGCATATAAAATGATTAAAAATTTCCAATTATAGTTTAGAATTTTAATCTAACACTTTTTAAATAATTAACAGAAAGATCTACACAGATGAACAATTTTACAAATTATAATTCATTCATTATTAAAGAAAAAATTCTCACTGATAAGAAACTGGCTTTAATTTAATAGATAATAATTTCAGTTCATTATAAGTGGACATTAATATTTAGAAATTTCTACATGGAGACAATTAATTATTGCAGTTTCTTACTCATGATCATTAGAATATTAAATAAACTATATTTTCAGTACAATATGTTTATAGAATCCTAATAATTTAAAAGTTGTCTTAAAAATGAAAAAAATAAAGACATTCAAATTAAACCTTAATATTTAAAGTATTTTTAAGTTTTCTTTTGATTACATTTTAATAAATTTAACTGAAAATTCCATAAAAAATATAAACTGAACAAAATGGAATCATGGAAAAATTAAACATACTTAAATTGAGTTTAAATAAGGAGTGTTTGTGTATATGTTAAATGTAAAGATTTGAAATTCTCTTTCTTACAGTATAACTCAACTACAGAATAACTTCCTGAGACATATTTGTAGGGAATGTTGTAGTAAGCTTCATATTGTATTCATTCATCAGGGCATTTGTTAACACCTCCATTGCTTTGCATGATGAGAGAAGAGCACTGTATTCAATTTTATTAACTATCAAGGCCATCCATAGGCAGAAAGCAAGAAAGAAAGTGGCTATAAATTGGAAAAAAACTAAAATAATGCCAAATATACCAATATCATCAATAAGTGTTGTCACTGTGAGCAAGGCCAGCAACAGGAAACTTAACATGAAATACATCAGTCGATTATTATGCAGCTGCTTCAAGCTTTTCCTTAAAATAATATGACTGTTGTCTATGGCTTCAAGACGTGCCTTATGATTCAATTGTTGCTTTGGTGCTGTAAAAAATATTTTAATGAATACAAACATTCTTATTAAAAAAATATGAATCTAATATGAGTAAACATTTATCATAATTGTTTTACACTGTCCACATAATGAACATTAAAAAATATTTTTCTATATTCAAAATAAAATATACTATCTAAGCATTCATATTAATATTTATGTAAGTTTAGCATCATAACTGTTGCATCTCGTCCATTATGTTACAGATGTCCAAACACTTGCTATCGTCCTATGAGAAAAGTTTTGGTTATTGAGAACAAAGAAAACAGTTCGATCAGCCATTTCTAAATGTGTAATTTGTCAAAGATTCAAGTCAAAACACATTCCACTTCTGTATTCGTGCCTCTTCCTGAAGACTGTGTTTAAGATGACTGGTGTTGACTTAACCCTTTGAGTGCGGCGAAGCGCGATAGCGCTTTGCTTGCTATGTTATGTTTATATATAAGGAAACTCTTCTGCACTCAAATGGTTAACTGGTCCACTGCTCCTCCGAAATCATAACAAAGACTGGATTTGCATATTTAACATGTGCAGTTTACCGTGCTGTTTATTTTGAACTTGTCCACGATGTCTCAAACACAAAGTTTTCTACTTGCCTTAAGATTTATTTTAAGGCAAGTAGTCGAGACGAGTAAAAACAATTTAATTGGACAATGGTAAAAATTATTCAACAACAAACTCCAAAACATCCACTGGAATACCATTATTGCTCACTCTGATTTGAAGATCTTTCGGCATTTTAATTCTCAAATTGTCAGTTGGTGGGAAAGAGTGGTGCAAATGCTTAAAAAATTGCTTAAATGCAATTGGAGAAAATCTTCACACCGTTGTGTGCGAGGCTCTTTTAAACAATAGACCCCTCAGTTACCTATTGGAGGACCCCTCTGATTTGATACTGATTATTCCATGTCTATTTTTGAGGGACCAAACAAAATCCTGTGTTAAAAGCATGAATGAATAAAAAAATCTTCCTTTACAAGCGAGGCATCTTCATGCTGTTAACTAAAAACTTAGAACTCTGTTCCAAAAGGAATATATCTCAATTTTAAAGCAGACGAGTATTGGGGTACAAACCCCACTTGCTCTTGTGGACATTGTATTAATTAGTTTAGATTATAAAAAACATCTAGATTAACCATTAGCTAAAATTATTGAAATTTACAAAAGGCCTGACTTGGTGAACTGATACAACTGTTTCAATGTTTGGAAACTTCTGGTAAAATTGCTGAGATTATGAGAAAACCAATAACCACCAGAAGTGGCGGAATTATTAAACCTAAGACTTGAACTCTTATTCTGAACATTTTCTCCTGGATATTTAATTTGTATATTTTAATTTTTTATGTGTCTATTAAATTTTTAAAAATCAATTTTGTGCATTACTTTCTTAAAACAAACGTTTAATTTTCAAGAAATCTAAACTTTTGTGGGAAGAGGATGTGCATCTCCTCCCCCATCATATTACACTCCGAATGAATGTAACTCTTACTTGCTTTTTTTTTTTTTTTTTTTTTTTTGGTCAGTGATTCTACTTGTTGATGTCTATGCTGTGAATAAAAAGTTAAAAACGAAACCTTTTTGGGTCTTTTCACTGGATTAATCCAAACATATGACCTAACTTGTGCTTCAACAATCACCGTAGTTTTGTATTGTTTAAAAGCATAAAGTTGTAAGAATTAAACAGATAAAATCAAAGGCAACTACTATGGTCCACAAGTCAAATGTTTTACTTTAAGTTCTTTTATCTGTGAAAAATATATTAGATTCTAACAAAATGTGACTTAGAGTGTAATAAACATTTCACAAATAATTAACATTAAATTAGATATCAAATGAATACATATTTTTTTTGATGGCAAATTTTATTTAGAAAGAGTTATTTGATAAGTTGTGATGGGTTTAGTGTAATCAAATAAAAAAAATATATAAGTCTTAGTTTCAGTGACCAATTAAGAAATGTTATTTTGTAATTTCAAGAGAACTTTAGAAATTTTAAGAAAAAAATTGAATTTTAGGAGCTTTAAACAGTTTTCAAGAGCTGTATGAAACGTATAATAGTTTTATACTTTATAATTTTAAAACACTATTTATTAATTATTTTTTCAAGTGTATTTTATTTAAGGTATTTTTTTCTATTTTTATATTTAAGGCTATATTATTTAAGGCAAGAAAATATAACAAAAACAAGTTAAACATAGAAATATACATATCAGTATTATCTATTGAAACTCAGAATATTGCATACATTCTTCCACGAGATGTACATGACACATGTAACAAGCCTTTTTGGTTATGACAAATACATAACAAATTATACATAAAAAATATTTAAAAAAAGTACATGGTTGTTTTTTAAATTGCTACACCAATTAGAAAGAGCAAAACACATGAAAAATTAATATAAGATGTCTTGCTATCTAAAGATATAGTTTTTCATATTATTGCATTCCTATTATTGACATCTAATAGGCAAAGATACAATATGTTTAAAGGAAAAAATTGTAAAACAAGTTTCCCATGCACAAATTGCATTTGAATGTTGCCTTGTGAAAAGTTATGCCATGTATAAGAAATTTTTAATTTTTCTTATTTAACAGAAGTTGAATTGTAATCTACCATTATTGCAATTCATCATATTGTGGAATCTGTGCTCATGTCAGTTGAGAGCTTATGATTATCTGCAGGAATATGAAATTAATTAGTTCAAGTCATATGGAATACCAAGTAGCTTAGAAAACTGTCATTGCTAACAGCAGATAAAATATATATAATTTACTCGTGTTGTTTATGGATCATAATGGTACATCACTAGTTCTGAATCAAGAAATGAAATCATTTGCAAGACAATGTTTGCACAAAAAATTTTGCCAGTTTTTGTTGCAGGCAATTAACTATTAGCTAGGCAATTATGGCTTCAGATGTCCTCAACAACAAAATTTCATTGCACACAGAACAATCTTCAATGGGATCAACGATGTAGTTATAAATAAGAATGGGTGATGTTTGCTTTCAGTATCATGATGGGCTCATCCATGTTTAATGGTATCATGGAATGTAAACATTTAATGGTATCATCAATATTATTAAATGTTAAATGAAACTTCTTTGGGTCCAAAATTTATTTAACATTATTATATTATACTCAATACTATAATTACATTACCAACATTTATTAAACATTATTATATTCAAGACATTATTTTAATAGTGACAATTCCATTTCTATTATGAAAAGGCCTGAAGCTTTTTTTATTCGAATCCTGAAAAACACTGATTCAATAAGGTGATGCACAAGTACATATAACTCGTTTCGTATGGATCTTTCTTGAAACAGAAAACTTCGGTTTCTCCTAATATGCTTCTTTCAATAAGTAACTGCTGAGTAACCACTTCACCAATATACCAGTCAATATAATCGACCAGCTTCTTTGATCAAGTTTAAATTGTATGAGAATCTATACTTGTGCATGTCATTCATTCTCCACCCAGATGTAAGAGGATTGCTACTGATGCCAGAAGTGATTGCTTTGGATATTGATTTCTCAGAATCTATGCTTCTAAATTCCTTCAAATTAACTTGTTATTTTTTAGCACATTTTTTGAATAATTATTATAATTAATTCTAAATTTGAATATTCTGTTGAAAGAATGTATAAGTTTTTTTTAAAAATTATGTACATTTTATTATATATATTATACAGCAAAATATTATAAATAATTCAAAATTACATAAGAGAATAATTAAAACACAAATACGGGAAAAATTTAGCAATTCATTCAGCACAAAGGCAGATAAAAATAGAAATACAAATTTTGGTATTACACTCAATATGAAACTATTAAATTTTACATTAAAGATATTTTAGGAGATGATATGGTGGATATAAAATCTGATGTATGAAAGTTAAATGGTTTAATAATTTAAACAAACTATTTATTAAATCTAAATAAATAAAAATACTGAAAGGAGAGCTAATACAATTTCAGTATTATTCATTACATAAACCACCTCGAAGGGAGTTCTTTTTCAACATAAGTGAAAGAAAAATCAGATAGCTTCTCTCATTCTTTGCCTCCATAGCAGATTTATATACAGTAAATCACCGCAATATCAAACAATCAGCATATAGATAAACAGAAAGATCAAAAGTGTTTTCATATATATGCGAAAGTTATATAAGATGAATTCCAAACTAAGTAAAACAGCATACTTAAATGTCAAATGTAATTTATTAAATGACTAAGTGTAGTGAATTGCAAGAGTCATTGCAAAGTTTTTTCTTAAAAAAAAAAAAGTCACCACTGGCAGCACATTTCAGTGACAATGTATGGGTCACCAAATTGGCTCACCTGTGTGACATATTGAACGTGCTGAATGAATTTAATCTATATCTTCAGGGGAAAAGGACAATTGTTTACAAGTTGGTAGACGAAGTAGCTGCATTTAAAGCCAAACTGTTCACATGTCATCCCAACAACTCCAGATGCATTTTCAACATGTTTCAGACTTTAGTGAGGATTTTAGGCAAGAATGAACCTGAACATTTATTTTCTTAATTGGTGCATCATCACCTGTCTTTTGCTTTTAAAAGAATTTGAGTGCTACTTCCCAACCATAAAAGACCTATGAACATGTATGAAATAAACCTGCAACCCATTTGTCATCAAATCAGGGAAATCTAGCATGTTTGTGTAAGAAGATCAATTGCTGGAGATTGCAAATGACAGCAGCCTTAAAACTATGTTTGAGACAGGCTGGTGTTCTGGATTATAGTCATGGCAGAATATCCTGAGATTGTCACCACATTTTAATATTTATTGCCATTTTTCACAACATATCAGCAAGAAGCAGAGTTTTCTACAGCAACCAAATCAAAATATCAGAATAAACTGGACCTAAGCAAAAAATTTCATATGTCATTGTTTCCGATTACCCCCAGATAGAACCACCTCATTGCAAAGAAACAAGCTCAGGGTTCCCATTGATTTAATATTCTAGTAAATTAAATTTTTAAATCACTATATATTTATATTTCGGTGTATTTTATTTGGAAGACATGTTTAACTGCAATTAAATTAAAATTAACAAATCACAAAATAATCCAAAATATAAATAATCAACTTCCTCTTCTCATTGATTGTGGTAAAATTATCAAACATTGTCTGGTCTGTGGTGATAAAAAGAATGAGGAACACTGCTTTACTTGCTGAACAGTATGGTAATTGGAACAATTGTTAAAGAATATATATTGCAACAAGAATTATATCTTCTATAATTTATGAATTTACATTTGTACTGTTTCAATTTAATATATTTTGTAAAATATATTTTCAAATATGAATCTTGAAAAAAATAAAATTAAGTAATTCAAAAAAATAATTACCATCTAGAGATTTGAAGACATGCAATTTTGCTATTACTGCTTCATGATCAGAGTACGGTACAGAGGAACCAGGAATTTTGCCTAGAGATGTGCTACAAGATAAACATTCAACATGGGTACCTGAAATCAATGAACATAAATATAAAAAATAGAATTTATTTTATAAAAACATAATTATAATATTTTAAAAATCATTAAGACAAATGTTCACTTTAGAATGACACAACTTTTACACATAATGTGAAAGCGTAAAATAATGTCTGTAAATAGGTTTGAAGATTTATACTATTGACTTATTAAACCAAAATTTTAGAATACTGTTACATATCACAGCATCAGAAATATTTACATTTGAGCTAATTTTCATCTATATTGTTCTAAAACTCTTTTTTTTCTAAGATTTACAAACAACATAATCAAAATTAAGTTTTAACATTATAATATACTTCCAAATATTGTGAAATAATTAAATTAAATTCAAAAGTCAGCAGAACTTTGTAATATTTTGGAGAATATATAATAATGACAACAAATAATATAATTCATATGATAAAAATTATGAGCATTGAAACACAAATTATGAGTAAACAGTCAATATGATAATACGAAAATAAATTTTAAATTTAAGCAAACAGTAAGTGTATATCAAATTTCATTATTAATAACTGATCAGAGTTTAAATATTGATATTGTTTTTAAATTAATCATCACCTTATTGCTTCAATAAAATTGAACAGATAACTTTTTTTCTATAGTTAAAATTCAAAACAAATAATTTTTTAAAGTTTAGAAATGTATATTTTTATCACATTTCAAACTTTAAAAGGCAATAATTAATTTTTATTTAAGCAATAATATTAATTTTTATTAAGGCAATAGTTATAATTAGAAAAAAAAAGAGATAATTGGTGTAAAATCTTAAAATTTTTCATTATCCAAATTTTTCATGAAATATACAAATTTCTATCATGCATCAATTTTAATTCCTTTCCTGAATATACTTAAGCAATATGGTTTAATATTATAATATTTTTTATTAATAATATTTTCTACAAAACAAAAATTCAGAAACTAAAACAACATGGATGCAGATGGACTGCATTTTCAATGCAACCCATCTGTAACATACTTTTTTACTTATTGACTTCAAATTATTCCTTTATTAACCTAAATCAATTGTTTGCTCAATAACTATCAAAGACATAAATAATTATCATATAGATAAGCAGAAAAGCCAAGATAATAAGTTTTAGTTTTAAAAGGCAATTTCATAAATGCCATGCAACTTTTCATTTGGTAATCAATCATATTTTCTCTTATCTCTTATGTGGAAATATCACATGTGTGTCTAAGTTTTTTGTGATGACGTTTACCATATTTTTTGTAATTAAAATGAACAAACTTTAAAAAAATTACTAGAAACATTGAGATTAGTACTTACAATATCAATAAAAAGCACACTCGATTTCAGAGTTTGGGTTTGTTTGTCACTCAACATTAATTTTTTTGCCAATGAGGGCTAGTTAGACTGTGACCTACGGACTGAACCACTACAAATATCCAAACTCAAGGTGGGATTCGAACCCACGAATTGTTGAACGAAAGGCCAACTGAATTTCAGAAGTACAAACCTTCATTAATAATGTTTTCTTTTTTTTATAAAATAGTTTTGCCAATAAAATATTTTGTTAGAGTACGTTAAATTTCCAATGATGAATTTCTAATTGTTATAGGAAGTATATAACATATGAACATGTAAATTAAGTACAAAATGATATTAACCCCTTGACATACAATGATGAGTTAGACTCGTCATTTATTTTATCGGCAATTGGAAACTTTGACGAGTATTACTCATCATTATATATATCAAGAGAGATGGATTTTATGCATCAGTCTGATTTATAAAAATCAAACCCCATGACAGAATGCACTCTTTCTTAACATCTATTCTCTTTTAAGTTGAGCGAAAAATGATTGATATTTTTCAGTCGCCTTGAGTTTCCATTTAATTTGTATGTCAAGGGGTTAACTTAATTTTTATAAGAAATTTTAGTTTATGATCTTTATTAACTTTCAAAAAACATGATTTAAAACAATTTTGTCAAGAAAGTTAAATGTAACAGAAAATTATGCATAATTCTTTCATTTCCAAAGATAATTCTAAAATTATCTTTGGAAATGAAGAAATATTTTAAAAATGAAAAATAAATTTTAAAATTATTTTTCAAGGATTCTCTCCTAAAAAATACTTTTTTAAAAGTTATTTTGCAGTGAAATCTTTTTTGTGCAGAAGGGAAATTTCAATGAACTTAGAGCAAAACTGACAGCAATCAATAGAAAAATGGTTATGTAATAGTTATATGGGTAATTTTTTATCGATTTTTTTTATGCATTTCATCACATTACATAAATATCATGTCAATCAATAACATTTTGAATTCTGTAATTAACTATTTAATATTTGAATGCTCTAGAGTTTCCATAAAAATAAAAAAATTAAATAGCATATCAAGATAGAATTCTTGAGTAGCAAAACAAAAATGCATTGATTGAAAATAAACATTAAAGGATACCTGGTTCTTGTCAGTTTGAATTTACCTGAAATAGACTGCATATCTCGATAGACTGATGAGTTTATTTTTTATTAATTATTGTTTCATTTTTTTATAATGAGTAGGTAGCAATTTACTTGAAGGCAAAAAACAGTTTTTTTTTTTTAATTATTTGTCTCTTTTCTTGATTTCATTTAAAAAAGCAATTTATAAATATTTCATAAGATTTTGAGTAATTTTATTAACCCAAAACTTTTATGGTGTTCATTCACTGCATAAAAACTTTTTAATTGTGTTGCAAACTCTATTTTCTATAGCTACTTGTGAAGTTTTATGTGATTTTTTTATGCAATACCTATCCATTGCAGAAAATAGGTTTGAGTGTTTATCTAATTGCACAACGATAAATTGAAAATAAATTTCCAGCCTAGTCTGTCATGAGTAACCATCCAATTTAGTAACCTAGAAAATTTTCCAAAGTAGCAACCTAGAAAATTTTCTATAGTAATGTATGTTGGTTGATTTGCTTAAAATCCTAGTAACTGCTGGAAATTATAAGCTTCTGATCAGTATAAATAATAAATCATATGAATATTAAAAATGCATAGCTAAAATAATAAATAAGATTAATGTTTAACAATGCATGAATCACTTACCAGCCCCACATTTATATAGTATATAATCTATCCTTTTACCAGTCGGACATTCATTAAGCTCCTTACGACTTGTGTACAAATTATCAGGATGGCCACATGTTGTTTTTATTGTATTACAATCCTAGTTGAAAATACACTAATTTAAAAAAATATTTAAATTTTGGAAACGCAGAAATATAAATAAAAAAATCACAATCAAACTACAAAAAATTGCATAAATAAAAATAATTTTTAAATTAAAATATATTTTACAGACTGTGGTGCAGGGAGGGTGGCAGACGATCCTTGGGTACCAAATATGATGCCAAACACATTGAAGATCAAACAAGAATTTTCTGAAAGTTCCCATTTTACTTTCAAAATTTTAATTTCATTCAGGGAAATATATTTTATGACAATTATTGTGAAATGTCTAGAGGTAAGCTGTGAAGCCTTAGGATAATCAAATGGTGAAAAAAGTGTTATTGGTGAAAGAAGAGCAAAGAAAGAGCTGGAGCTCTCCACAAACAAAAATTTAATATTTCCTTTGATAAAACAAAAACTTTCTTTTTAAAAAATTCTGTTTTCTTTATCAATTTATAAAAAAGATATCAAAAAAGGAAATTTTTTTAATGTTTGTTAAACTATTTTTATTACAGCAGTGATTTAAGAACCAACATGTATACTTCTTGGAAACGAAATCACAAAAACAAGGACAGCAGCAGTTTGAAAATTGTGACTTAATGAATAACAAAGTTTTAGAAAATGAATCTGGAAAGTCTATTTTGTAAGAAAAAGAATTGGTGGGATGGAAGCCACATTAGATTCCTGTGCTTTACTTTAGCTCAAATTTGATTTCAGTCCTTGAAATTAAAAATACTGGAGAGATAAATGTGATATGGAATATCAGAAAGAAAAATTTATCTAGAGGAAAACTGTCTTGTATTAATGCATGTGAAATTCCAGAAAAGTTTGTTGATTCAAGATTCAGTGAAATTAGGATATTTTAAAAATTATTTGTTTGACTTCTATTGTAGAAAAAGTATCCTATATAAGTTTTGTTATTTTGTCTATTTCATGCAGATAAGATAGTTTACTTTGATTCTTTGTGATTTATTATCACAAAGAATGAAAATTAAAAATTATCTTATGGTTATGATGATTTCACTTATAAAAGTTGTTCTGTATTAATTGCAGTTATGTTTTAGCTTTAAATTATTAAGCAATTTTAACTTTAAAGATTGCTTAAATTATTAAGCAATTTTTATTAATTTGGTGTGAAAATGAAAAATAAAGAGGATTATCGAATTAAGAAATTACTCGAAGAAGAGTACCAAGCAGGCACAATAAAAAACAAAGAGGAACTTTGAGAAGAAGCTAAAAAGAATATCCTGAAATTACAACAACAAAACAAACACCAATTTAATCGGAAACGAAAGTCACCTTGAACATATAAAGTCGGAGATTTAGTTGCAATACAAAGAACCCAGTTCGGTACAGGATTAAAGTTACGACCAAAATTTTTCGGCCATACAAAATAACTTCAGTTAAATTTTTCGACCAAACAAAATAACTTCAGTTAAAGAACGAGATCGTTATAAATTGTCCCCAAAGTCAGAAATCATGAAAGTCCGAATAACACATCAACTGCCTCTGAAAATCTGAAACCCTGGAACTAAATGGACAACAATGATTAAAGACTCTTTTTCTGGAAAACGGACTTATAATAAACAGATGCTCTTACAAAAAAAAATTTTTTTTTCAAAATTTTAATTTTTTCTTTTCTTTTTTTCAGAAGGTTTTCATAATCAAGATGACACAAAAGAAAGATGAAACTGGATGACGAATGGCAATGGCAACAAAGATGACGAATGGCAACAAGAAATAGGCTATTAAAGACGACGCCTGTAAATAATTTTATTCTTTACTTAATTTTTCTTCTAGATTTCTTTATTATTTCTTTTTTTTTTTTGTTTTGCTTTCTTTGTGCAAGCTTTGCAGGACCAAAGCCATCAGGATGCCTGAGTGTGATCAGAAACGGTGTAGAGGGGAGCAATATCCAGCGGCGGTGTTTTCTTCTAACTATTCACCAGTAAGAGGTCAGATGGAACATGACATAACAGCGCGCTAAGCTTTGGCCATGCGGGACCTTGCCATTTGAACGAGAGTGAGATCTGAGACTATAGACGAACACTTAATGAAAGATGATTATTAAAGATGACTAATTGTTATTTTTCTCACTTTTGTACATTTAACTTTAATTTGTACATAATTTTTCTATTTGTTATTATTAATTAAATTCAGTAAGCTTAAATATTAAATTAGTCTGTTTTGATTTCTACTTAATCTCTATATTCCCTCATTACATGTATATATATATTTACAAATTTAAATTCTAAACCTTCCAACTAAGGCTATTTTCAAATAGACACTGAATTCTATTACTTTTATAATATTCTTATTATCAACATATTATTGTATATGTATTAAAATTACAAAAACTAATTTTAATTTACATAGCAAATGTTGATAGAGAATCCTTAAGCAGAGTGAGTGATAATCAAATAGAAAATGAAGAAAATTAAAATTTGAAAAATTAAAAGCAGATGAAATAAAGAAACATCATATAAATATCAATTTAGATAAACAATCAATTTAAGAAAAATTTTATTTAGAAGCTAAGATGAGCTTCATCCAAATAAATAATAAAAATGCTAACTCTAAAATATAAAACTTTTGACAAAATAATACAAATAATACAAGATTAAGCTATAATCATTAAAATAATGAGTAATTAAGAGGGTTCTTTTCTAGTTTAAAGAATATTACAGAAAAATTAAAATAAAAATTTTGATTTATTTAATAGTAAATGAGATGTTTAATTCATTAATGAATGTAAATGACAAAAGGTTGCATACAATTATCATAGGGAAATTTGAATCATCAGCATAAGTTTGGAGAATTTTAAGAAAGTCAGTCACAATAAAACTGTTTCTTCATTCATAACTAGAATATCTGGCACTTAAATTTATTATTGTAAGAAAAGAGAGTGACAGATTTTGATTTGTTTAATCTGACAATAGATGAAACATTAAACTTCAAAAATTTTATTCATAATGACATGAAACAAAGTATAAGTTGGTAAAAGCCTAAGTTAGAAAACAGAATTGTTTTATTGCACATTTCTAAAAAGAAATCTTATATAGTTATATAATAAATTTAGAGATAAATTGAAAGAGTTTTTAAATTTATAGAACATGATTGGATTTAGAAAAAAATCAAAAGCAAATGGAGATTAACCTTTAATAAATGTTACTCATCTTATAAATGTAAAGAAGTAAAATTAAATAAATCATCACAATATTTTGCTTGAGGTTTGAGCAAACATTTGCATCATTATTTCCCCCAGAATTTAAATCGGGAAGGTAACTGAATTCAGAAAGAAAATTTATGAATGTGAATCAAGCTGATTCATTTAATACAGTAATGAAATCTAAGTAAATATTACAACTAGAGTTGATTCCTCCATGAAGTGGTTAAAAAAGATGTTTAGGAAACCCAATGTGTGTGGCTTTTCCATTCATTTACACATTTGCAAATCCATTTGTAGTTTTGATTTTTTAGCAAGATTTTTTTTTTCACCCCAAATTTAAATTATAAACCTTCCAACTAACATTAGGCTATTTTCAAATAGGTACTGTATTCTATTACTTGTATAACATTCTAATTATATTATCTATTTTTCAGGCGGAAAGTACCAAAAATGTCATACACGTGTGCCTATTATGGTAACTATGCTATTGCTTAAAGAGTAATTTATTTAAATTGAACTAATTTTAAAATAATACTTCAGACATGAATACATTATTTTAGCATTTGATTAAATTAATGAGACAAATAACTACTTGTTCTATTGATTCTTACAAAATTTTTATATTGGTTTCTGTATTTTTTATTAGCACAAACAAATGATGCAGAAAAGAAAACTGGGAAACAGAGAAATTACTGATTTCTTCACAAACCTAAAAGAAACTATGAACAAGAAATAAAGACACACAAGTATATAATTGTCAAAGTTTATAATTAGACGGCCTTAATCATATATTCATGATTATGTAATGCAGAAAGGAACAGAAAAATAAATGAAAATTTTTTACATAATGAGAAATCACACAAGATAAATGTCCTCCGTTAGTCTTGCCTTAACCTGAGTGTTTTGCAGATGATAGCAAAATTGTCATATTTTTTCTTGTTTTAATTTGAAACTTCTTTTTCATTCTCCTTTATTACTATTAATCTTTTAATTATCTAATAATTTCTGTATACAAATTACATATGTATACACATTCACTAAGACTAAAATAACATTTCTGGCAGCAGTGAGTTTCTCATTTGAAGTTCATAAATGAACAACTTATCTTTACAGGTAAATGTTTTTCTCTTTCTTTAATTACAATGCCTTTAATAAAGCTTGCATGTCAAAATGACGTAAATATCAATTTCTCATCATTCAAGAAAAGATTAACAAGTGTTATTGCCCAGAATATCAATTACATAAAACGATTCCAAGCCACAATAAATTTTTTCTAAAAGTATTGTACAATATTTGTATTTAAGACAACTAATTACATCCTAATGCACGTGCATACATTAGGATATAATTGCTTTAATTAATGCTAATTTCATGTGTAAGACAGGAATTAGATCAAGCAGTGGAAATTCCATATGAATTGCTTAAAAAATACAGGATCCCCATAGTGGTAGAGTAGTCAGTTATGTCTAATTCAAAGGCTTTACGATTCTTTAAAAAACATTAATAAAAACTTATCAACCATGAAATAAAAAATTAAAACTAAAAACAGATTAAAACAATAAGTAAATAAATAAGCAAAAGTGAACATTGAAAAATAAGTATGCAGAAAAAAAAAAAAGGATTTTAAAAATTTTAGTTTGTAAATAAGAATTAAGATTATCATTTCTTTTATGAGATCATGCTAGGGACTAGTCACTAATTTTTAAAATCTTGGCTTTTTGTAAACTGGAGATAGGTTAAAAGGAATACATACTATATCTGTAAGAATTGATTAAGAAAACTTGACAATAAAAAAATAAGAATAATTTCTTGATAAAAATCAAAATACTTTATTTTGAAAACTATTATTTATATTTTAGAAATCAAAGAAAATATAAAAAGAACATGTGACCCTATAAATGCTTTATAGAGAAAAAAATTTATACTTAACATCTTTATGTGTAAAATAACACTCACAAGTTTTTACAAACAAAATGCAAAAATATCTGAAGAATAAGATTCACTCAAGATAGAAGAAAAATAAAATCAGCATAAGAAATTGAAGAAAAAAGTTTACTTAAGATGTAAGCCAAAATTCTTTCCAAGTAATTCGATTGAAATTGTATTTTGTACATTAAGTATAATTGGAAATATATTTTACATTCAGTATTATAGTTTGAATTATTTAAACATTGAACAACTTATATAACAAAACACAATAACAACAGCTTTAGAAAACTTAGTTACATATTAATTAAAATGCAAAAAGAAATCGAAAAATTTAATAAGGTGTATGAACTGCTATTTATTTAAACCTGCAATCATTCACTTAATTAGTGCATTAGAAATAGTTTTGAAAGTCAATTTCACACATTCAACCATTAGTTATACATCCCTATTAATAAATATGAAGGTTATGTTTTGTTCAAGGTTTATTTAAGATTTTAAAACATTACTTACATCCATATATGTAATATTTTATAAAAAAAATTATTCTCTAATAAATTGAGATAGTTAAAACAGCTTTAGTAATAATTAAATAATTTAATTTTACTTTTTATGATTTATTAACAATGTTCTGTAACTGATTTGAAAATTTTCCTTTGATTTACCTTATTAATATACATTTATTATCAAAGATGTTTTATTGAAAAAGCTACAAAAGCATGTTTTGTTTAAAGATTTTTTCAGTAAGTGCCAAACCTTTTTCCTATTAACAATTATGCACAACTGAAATTTAAGTTTTAATTTTAGAAAAAACTATAATATAATTAATTATAGATCTTAAAAAGTCTGAGTTTGTGATTCATCATTTTGATTGACTATATTTTTCAAAATATTTAATATAAATGCCAAAAAGGAATAAATATAATTTCCCATTCAATATTTCTTTCATTAAAAATAAAATGTTGTTTTGGATTAACTTACAGTTTTCTAAAAATAATTGCACTGGTGCACTCTTCAAATCAATATGAATTAAAAATTTTAAAAAAATCTAAAGATGTTGTTTCTAATCCTCTAGCTGTCTGACGATATAAGATAAGACCCAAAAGACAGCTGACCCAAAGGTAGTCAAGGACAAGAAGGGGGGGGGAAGAGTAAATCTCATCTCATGAGAGCTTCAGGCAGTCAAGTAAGTGCTCGGCAAAAGCCTGCTGAGCATGACATCTGGAGCAAATGGCATAAATCTTACGATTCTCAACAAAAGTAAGGTTTTTAATGTGGCCGCTTGCTAACCTTGAAATAGCAGTTTAAGATGCTCTATTACATTTAAGATTGAAGAAAGAGACTGGCTCTTTCCCCACATACCAGTGGTGGCATGGAGGGATCTTCCACTCTTTGGAAAAAAATGAAATTAAAAAGTTTACAAAATTTCTTTTTAGAAATAGAAAAATGTCTTACTAAAACAGAAGTATCTTGTTGAGAAAGATAAGAATCATGTGATTTAAGTATAACTGCTGGCGATTTTAGCACAGAAGTGACTGATTTGCCACATAATGTTATCATTCACAATTCTGGATGTGTTGATTCTGGGTGTGCTCTCACAAGAGATGAGATTTACTCTTCCCCATTTCTTGTCTAAAGATGTTAAATGAATAACCTAAGTATACTACTAATAAATCATTTTTATTTACTAAAAACTTCAAAAAAAATTTTTCTGTTAAACAAAATATCCTTCCCAAGTTACTCAAAGACTATGAAGAAGATGTAAAATTTAAAATAAATTAGGATACATGATCCATGATTATATTCAATAATAAAAATTCATGATTTCTTTAAAATGTATGTTTAATTAACCATCAGAAATGATTTACAGTTTTAATTTTTTTATGAAATATTTAGTTGAAAGTGTTAATTTGAAATACATAGAATAAAATATAAATACTTTAAAGAAAAATACCTTAATATTAATAAATAAAAGTTTTCTTAAAAAAATAAAGAAATTACATAATTATTTTCAAGCAAAAATTCTAAAGGTTGTATGATAAATATATTAAATACATGAAAATGTGTGTTAATATGTGAATATATTCAGTTCAAAATTTAACTGAAAAAAATATGAATTAATAATAGAATGCCACAAACATGTGTAAATGTTGAAATTTAGACTTAATAATCACAAAATAAAACAATTCCTATTTCTGCAATAATTAAATATTTTTCATTAAATTTTTACAGTTTTTGTACATATTATAGGAACTTTTCGGAAAAAACAATTCTTTGGAATTATATAGTTTAAAGTTTCCTTTTATATTCATTTTGATAGTTTTTCAGAATATTTAATAATACCAAAAAAGTTATTAAATATATTAAAACTGTAAGGGATTCCAAATGAATATATACAAACTTAACAATAAGCAATTTCTTATCTTTACGCAAATTTCTTATAAGCAATTACAAAATAATTTCAAGCTTTCTTTTCAATGAAAAATCACAGCCATTTGGTTTTTATTCCCTGCCATAAACAGGGATGTTTTTATCATTAAATGAATAAAAATATAAGATAAGATAGTTAATATTATTTTCTGACATGGTACAATATCTTATTAAATTAGCCTCAATTTATATTATTAGTGTTTATATAAATATGGGGATTGAGTATGGAAGATGTAAAATATATTTCTAGCAATTATTTTAGTATCAGTAAAAAGTATTTAAAAGAGCAGTTATTATCATATTTTGAAAAACAAAGATTTATAAAATTAAGGGGACATCTCATGATCGATTAAGAATCAGAGCAAGTTTCTTCCTAAATATACAGGCAATGAGCCATATTTTTGCAGCAATAACTCTCAATATGTTTGAGCAACAACATACCAAAATAGAGTGGTTCTCAACAGTTTAAAAATGTTAAAGATGCTATTATATTCTAAACAAAAAGATGAAACTTTTCAGGATATTTTCAAATGTGTCAAAATCAAAAGCTTTTATAGATAATTTTAGTGAAGAAATAAATGCTAAGAATCAGTTCCCCCCCCCAAGAAAGCCTTTTATCCTCTTTCCACATTTGAAATAAAATTCATAACACAAATTCAAATTGCATCACAGCAATATTTTAACTAAAGTTGCAAAATGAAGGAGATTTTATGTTAGGAACTTCATTTGATTATTATTATTTTTAGTATTGTGCCTACATAAGAAAAAACACTGCGAACTTAATAATGAAGATCTTGATTTATAATGTAATGTTAAAATGCTCAATGTTGTTAAAATTGAACTTTAAAATTTAATACAATAACAATATTAAGTCCTTTTATATAAATATTAATGAAACTACAATACAAAATGGCACAAATGAGCATTTATTACAAACATCAGGATGTGTGCTTGAGGCAGATTTAATAAAACATTTTAATTTTCTATGATATCACATAAAATTGATTAAAAAAAGCTTTTTAATTTGCTCTTTCAGAATAAATAGATTTATTTAAATGATAGATAATGCTGGTTTGTTAAATCAATATTGATGTTTGTAAAAGAATGAAAGGTTTGAAAGATTAAATTGTTAAGTTAGAAATATGTGACTAATCCTAATAAATGAAGTAAAAATTAATAAAAATCATATTTAGGTTTGATTAATATATGATTAAAAATTGAATAATAATTATTAACATTACACTTTATGGCATTATTGGCAAAATGTGAAAGTATTAATGAATAATAACTATAAAAACAATAAAAGTTAAAAAAAAATGAATTTAAAAAGTTTTCAAAATTTCTTTTTAGAAATAGAAAAATGTCTTACTAAAACAGAAGTATCTTGTTGAGAAAGATAAGAATCAACACACCCAGAATTGTGTATGATAACTTTATATGGCAAATCAGTCGGTTCTGTATTAAAATCGCCAGCAATTATACTTAAATCACAAGTTTCTGAAGTGAGCTGAACAAACTGACTGAATTCAAAGGCTTGAGCAACTCGATGAGGCAGATATTGATCATGGAATGCATTGTATTCAGCATGTAACTAAAAATGAAAAAACAAGACTATTGTGTAAAATAAATTTACAAATTTTGATAAAGTAAATTAACTTTCTTAAAATTAAACTTTTTGTTTAAATAGAGAGTATAAGAATTTTTTCATGTTTTTCTTTATATGTAAGACATTAAAAAATTATTTTCTTTAAAATTCAATTGTTTTGAATTTTAAAATGGGAAAAGTAACAAGTTATAAATAGAAAAAAGTATGTTAATTCATAGTTAAAGGAACAAAGCTGCTTTGATTATATAAATAATTATTTCTCCTCTCTATTTATCTTTTCCATATGGTTAGTTTATTTAATTAAAATAAATATTTTATGTTAATTATTGCATAGTTTCATACTAATTTTCCTTAAAGTCACTCATAAGGTGACACAATATTTTATTTAAAAAATTATTTTGTCTTTAAACACTATATTGCACAAAGAGTTCTATTTGAAGATTTTATTTTAAAACATTTAAAGTGGAATTTTTTAACAGAAGTTTTCTGCTTTTTCAAATTAACAAATTATTATTAACTATACAAAATTCATAAATCAATTAAAAAAATTTAAGGAAGTTAAACAGCAATTAATTTTCACATCACTTATATCTGAAATCCCATTTTTTACATTCTCAGAAACTACACTATTACCTTAATATTAATCTCTCAGTCTGCAAAAAGCTGTAAATACTTAAGTTTCAATTTATAGCAACAGAGCAATGTTGACAAGTAATGAGGGATTTATCACTTTAATATTTTTTACTTAGTTTCTATATTATTTCATTTTAAAAATTTTACAATTCTTTACAAGTAAAATAACTTAGACTTTAAAAATTTTTATTAAAGAAATTGAAATTAATATAAAATGTTTTTTGAACAGAATATTGCTTGGAATTTAAGGGTTAAAACATGAAAATCTAAAAGGAAAATATAAACAAATATCAATATCAGAAAATGAGTTTATGCTTCACCATTAAGTTAATCATCATATCTATAATACATAATTGGCTTCCTTCACGTAGTTTCTAAATCTTTTCAGTACATTCGAAGTCCTAATTTCAGTGAAAAAGTATTGCTACTTGTGTGCTTAATAACATATACTAAAATTTTGCAACATCAAGACCTTAAAAGAAAAATTGTTTATTTTATAATTAATTAATTTTTTTTTTTTTTGATAAAACCAGTTGTTTGTGGTGATCTACAACGTAAAATGGTAAACACAAAAGAGGAGGGGGGGAAAAATCCAGATGAGAAATTAATTTAAATCAGAAATTTGTCTTTTAAATATCATGAATTTAACTTTCAAAACTGCTCTTATCCTTTTATTATTTGAAATAGACCATATTTTTTTATGAACAAGCTGTTTTTCACACTATTTAAATATTGAATTGATTATAATTTCCCTTTTTCACAAGTATTTTATTGATAAACACCATTTTTTTTTTTTTTCTTGTGGAAATCTCTTGGAAATCATACTTATTAGGGAAATTTAAAGTTCAATTTTAAATAATAAAAAACTCAATTGGAAAGATAAATGAATAAACTTCCATGAATAATACAACAAAAAATAACTTATAATATTAATTACTGTTAAAGTTTTCCAATACTTTGATGATCTTCATGCTAAGAATTTACAAAAATATTTAGAGTTTCTATTGTTTTTTAGAGTTACTATGTACATAAATATTTAGAAATATTATTGTTTTTATAAATAAAATAATTGATTTTAAAATTTTCTGGTAATGTTTGAAAAAATTTTATATACTATTTCTGACGAAAGTTTTAAATTACTCAACAGTTCAGGGTGTTTTTTTTTTTTTTTTTTTTTTTTTTTTAAACAAAATATAATTTTTATTTTAAGTTAAACAATTATATTTATACAATTTTAAGTTAAACAAAATATAATTATACAATTTTAAGTTAAATATAGAAATTTTATAAAATTTAGTATTATTTAAATTCAAATATGCTTAAATTGCATTTATTAAAACACTAAAGAATTTCCACATGTGAAAAACAGTAATTTAAAAATAAAATGTTGTATATATGCATCACTGGCCAAATCAATGAACAAATCATTCCACTGAATACTTGTTTTAACTTTTATATTATTTACAGAAATTTTCAAAACATTTTTGATGCAAAAGGACTTAGTATTTGAGGTATAGATAAATTATGTAAGTTATTACACTTTACTTTTTAACAGGTATGTTCACTTATACATCTAATTATTTCAGTTCGTATTTCTTTTGATACAGCTGTGGATGATAGTTGACCTTTATTACGATGTGTAATTTTAACTTATTTTTACCAGATAGATTGCTTTTGCATTCTGAGTTTAATACTTTAATAGAGCATTTGCTATACAAGGTCTAAATTTTATAAATCATATAGAAATTCTTTGCAGTTTCCATGAATTTATTATAATGCTATCAACGATATTTACAAGTAGTACATTTGTAAATTTAAAAGAAATCACAATTTGCAATAAAAATATCAAACCATGCATAAAAAGTGACTTTTCAATATTTTTTATTTTTCATGCATTTAGCCAATGGTGAGTTAATTTTAATTTTATTTACATAAAAAGAAATTTTAATCCATTATAAAAACATGATTAACCTCAAATGGAATAAGTATACATTTTAAAAAAGCCATTTGTAAGTAACTGTTTGAAATTAAAAATACAGCGTATTATGAATTTTTTTTATGTTTTCTTAAAATTTTCCCCATAATTCAATTTTATTGAAAAAGACCTCAATAGCATATTGATTTCTTATTATTTAATATTTTTAAATATATTTAAGATTATTAAAATTCTTGAAACAAATATAAAAGTCTCAGTAAATATATAAATATATTCTTACAGGAATAATAAAATGCACTTGATTTTGATTTGGAATCAATATACGCAGATTTTAAAAATATTGTGAATTTCTTACAAATATATTAACATATTTTCCTGTATATAATTCGCACAACCTTTTTTCCAAGTAAAAGGAAAAGAAGTGTCGATAATTCACAGCGGCATATAATTTACGGCAATTTTTTCGAAATAGTTTAAAATATGTTCTGCTGATAATATGGGTGTCACCTAAAATAAAAAAATGCCCAGTACGATTAAAAATATAATTGTACAGAAAAAAAAAGCATTCATTATGAAAAAGATCTCTCTGGGTCCACCTCATCACAAAGTACAATAAACTTGAGATGAAGGTACAAGATGGATCATCAATGATTATTACGAGAAGAGATTCTTGTAAAATTTATTGATATTTAGCTAGTAATAACTTTTAAAATAGTGTTAGATATATTTTAAAAAATATATATTTGCTTTGTTAACATTTAAATGAAAAGAATGTATTATTTAGGAACTGTATATTTTATATATTTTTCTTTTATACTGCGTGTCTTTGTTTTTCAGTTCACATTATTAAAAGTTTTCACTTCCATATGACGACAATATATGAATTTGAATATTTTCCAAACAAAACAACTCACATAAAGACAAATCGCAAAATGATGTTAGCGAAATGCAACTGTAACATCTTTACGAGGAGCCGAATTCATTTTTGAATTGGACAAAGCTGATTATAGCTTAAATAACTCAGGTGTGTCTTTATCTCTTATTTATTTAATGAAACAAAAAAAGTATTTCTTTCAAAATTTTCTTTTAAGCTTTTCTGATGAAGAATATTTTTCATCAGATAATCTGTGGTGGCATATAATATGCACAACGAAATTCGGAACTTTTTTAACACATAATCTGTGGATTATATACAGAAAAATATGGTGTATATTTTGACATAATAATGAATTCAATTTACCACAAGACATTTAACAAAATTTTGTTATCATAACTGATAATTATTGTCACAAATTTAAAGAAATCAAACTTTTAATAATTACATGAGTAACATATAAATTTATTTTCAGCCCATGATGAATAACTTTGCATAGACCAACTACTTTTCCACCATACCAATCTCCATGAAGAATTTTGTGAGCATATCCATTTAGAGAATACTGAGACTGAGCAGCATCTACCATGCAGCTTTTTGATAAAATACACACTCCACTGCCAAGCACACCACTGTAAAAAGCAAATAATACTGTTAAAAAACTAATTTTTTAAATTATCATCATAAAACATTGTTACATAAAATCTAATCATTCGAAAATCAGCATTTGTCTCAGAAATCTTTTTGAATGAAATACTTGCTCTCTTAATTAAACCTAATGTCAATATTTAAGAAATTTTAAATAACATTTTTATCACATTGATACTATTTCAATGAAGTGCAAGTTATTATCTATATGTACCTGATGCACAAATCAGTAAATAAAAAAACATTTTTAAAATTAATTTAAAATGATTTTTTTTAGTGAATTGTTTCAGTGATTATTATAATAATCAAACACGAGCAAGGACTTTTGTAATAATTCAGGATCCATTTTTTTATTCAAAGCTTTGATGCAAAAAATGACTGTAAAGTGATACAATTTTCATTTAAATTTTAAAACTGTACGCTGAATGAGACCAAACTATTTAGTTTAACACAACTTATTTTTCACAAATATGGGAAATGTTATATTAGAATTGGGGTAAAGTTTTTACAAGAACACAAAATTAATTTAAAAATAAAATAATATATTTCTTTTGCATACAAAATTTTTCTTGAGCTTTCTTTCCCTTATAAAAATTATCTTTAAATCATACTCGTGGGTTAAAAAACTGCTTAAATGTTTTCATCAGAAGGAAAAATTTCAGAATTTTTTTTTTTTTTTTTTTTTTAAAGTAAAAAATGCAAGAACACTATTAAAAACATTAAAATTATTTAATGAGAAGATACATATCAATTTAAAAATAAAAAATTTAATACACATGCACTATATTTATATCTATTTACTAGGATAATATATTAATTTATAAAATACAAATTACAAATAACTATATACATTCAACATGTTAATGGGTTAATTTATTTCAATACTTGCCTATGGAAATAAAAGGAAAAAGGCAGAACATCAATAGTTTTTTTACAGATCATTTGATAATCATCTTGACTCCAAACCTTAAAAAAAAAAAAAAAAAAAAAAAAAAAAAAAAAATGGAGCAATAAATATCTATATGAAAACATATCATTTATAATGCATATAAAAATGATTTTAATTGGATGTCAATAATATCTACTTTCAAATCATTTAATTTTCAAATAATCTATTGAAATCAAAAATATGCAAAATTTTTTGGATAAAAAGTTATTTATAAGGATAATGCAAATTACATTTTGGGAATACATTAATGAAAATAACGTAACAAGTTTTAATTGCTGTATATTATTTCTACAACAATTCAAATTTCCATACATTATATGAAAAATGTAAGCTTTAAAAATTTTTTTTAGCAGCTTAGGAAAAAATCATGGTGAATATATAATCTGGGTCTATTTAAGAAATTAAATCATATTTCTTTTTAACATTATTTTTAACAAACTGTTACAATTGAATGTACTTTTATTAATACAACTTTTGCTGGAATCATTCTAAAATATACAAGAGATATATATACACACACTGCTCTATTATTTAATGTTCAAGGGTAGTATAACTATTCAGCAAACTTTCTTCTCATATAATGATGCAGATTTGGTAGTGTGGTGATCCCTTTCTCACATCCTTAATTAATAACGGAAATGGCATTTCTCCTTCTCAGCGCATCTGGAAAGGGTGAAATAAATTCCCATGTTCTGAGGTACAGACACATAGTTGAGACAGGAAATGCACTTCCAACTCTCATTTCCTCTTAGGGGAAAGAAGGTGAGGGGGGGATGCGATATACCAGTTGATCAAAGCAATACGAACGACCCCAGCTACTTGATATGCAACCATCCCCATGATGTAGTAGAAATGTAATAAGAGCTTCCTTGAACTGAAGATTTGATTCTGTACATTGCACTGAAATTGATCACTAATCCCAAAAGTAGCATTGTAATTTAACTTATTTTCATCCTTTTATCAAAAAAAGAAAAAAAAGCTTTTCAAAAATAAATGACAAAATAGTTTTAATTAGAATAAAGTACAAGAAAACACAAATTGTGCATATTTGGGCATATAAAAAAACGAATATTATTTATATTACAATAGCTATCATTTCTCAAATAGTTTCAAAATGAAAATAAACTATAAATTAAAGCTTTTTGTAGTCATTGTTAATGATGTAAAAGCTTTCATTAAAATATTTTTTGAAAACTAAGAGGAATACTCTTAAAAAAATATAGTTTTAAAAATTTGATCTTAACAAAATACTATGCTCTTTAATATGAAATATAATTAACACTCACAAAATATTTTAAATAATTACATAAGGCTCTCTCAAAAGAAAAAATTGAATGGATGTTTAATTCATAATTTAATGGTCACTTTTTTGCACACAAAGGTTAATTTGACCAAGATCTACAGTTTGAAATGTATTTCAAACTATTACAAACATCTAAGTACAAGTAGGAAATCAAACTCATGAACTGTTTAATCAAAGGAGAAAGTATTAATTATACAGGATTAGATAGGGAAATACTATAATATTTTTTTAAGATTTCTAATTTTTTGGTTCATAGTTTAAATTGCTGGAAAATTTAATATTCTAAAATTTTGTTTTCATTATGACCTATACCAAGCATTTTAAAAATGGTACTAATGTTCAAATTTGAAACTTTGTCACTCTTAAATTAATTATATAAATTTACCAAATATATTTCTAGAAAATTTATTTTCTATACTTTACTCAATATATTACTTTGAATTTTTTCGGTAGGATTTAAAAATTGATACTCATCAAAAAGAATATTCATTTTTTAAATGTTAATTTTAACTTATACATAAAATGCGTAACAGTAAACATTTTTAAAAATATAATATGATAAAGCAAATAAGAAAAGTAAGTGTGTTTATAAAATACTATTGGAAAATGTCTTTGTACTAAACATGCAGTGTTAAAAGCTTTAAAAACACTTATACAATTCAGTCACTTTTAAATTGTTAATTTAATTAATCTCTAAATTAAAGGTTAATTTACAGTGAAAAGTACCAAGAAAACATCAGATCCTTGAAAACAAGTAATTTACATATTATGAGGCCTTCAATATATATATATATATATATATATATATATATATATATATAT
>JAPDSC010108825.1:72720-96272 GCA_026290005.1 Latrodectus geometricus
ATATATATATATATATATATATATATATATATATATATATATATACCTATATAAAACTTACAGATCCTATTTACAGTGTATACACCTAAGTCTGTTTTTACACGGTAGATTGGTTCCAGAAGAAGCCGTGTAAAAAAAAAAAACGCGTAAAAAAAGACATTGATCTTATACAAAAATGGATGATTT
This sequence comes from Latrodectus geometricus, assembly GCA_026290005.1. NCBI lineage: Eukaryota > Metazoa > Arthropoda > Arachnida > Araneae > Theridiidae > Latrodectus > Latrodectus geometricus. The sequence continues at coordinate 72,907 of JAPDSC010108825.1, forward strand.
GTTCCTAATCTCTAAAACCTATTAAAATTAGTGAAAAACAAGAATTTTTAAGAACAAGAATTCATGTTTATTTTATTAAATCAAATATATAATGCTTATTTTCACAAGCATAGTAATTAATGATAAAAAAGATATGCACTCTAATCTTAAAAGTAATATAAATTAAATGTATGGCAAGTTCAGGAACTAAAAAACTATGTTGTGAACGAAAAGAATAGGTTATTCAATTTTTAAGGTAAAAAATAAAATAAAATAGAATAAGTGATAATCATAAATACAACAACATAAATTTAATTGCTGTCGTCATCAGTTATTCGTAAATAACTGAATAAATACAAAATATTTTTTGGCTTACCTTTTATCTTAATGCGTTAAAATTAAATTTAATGGAAAATCAAATTTGCCTGCAAAAAATTTCTTTACCAAACACGTCTTATTGCATTGACAGTTCACAAAATATTAACAGGTTTCAATTGCTCTGACCAGTAAATTTTATTGTATGCACATAAAGGGAATTCCCCTACTTGTTTGTACGCGCTAAAGGGGAATTCACTTAAATCTTAAAGCTAGTGTTCGCAAACTATCGATACTATCGATGGTTTCAGACTTTTTTCTTTCATAAATACTTTTTTGTGATATGAACATACTTCGCAAAAATTAAATTTGACAAAAAAAATTTAAGTACATAAAATTTCAAATCGTGCTAAATGGAATAAAATCGTGTAAAAAATTAAAAATATTCAATTTTCAAACCGTGTTATATCAAAACCGTGTACAAAAAGACCGTGTAAAAACAGACTTAGGTGTACTATGATAATAAATCTATTTGAATATATTTATGGGATATTTTAAACTTCAGTGTATACATTTGTTTTCACTTTAAGGCTAAATTTTCATTGTATTTACATTATGAGATTCCAGTTATACTAAGGTTTTCAGATTATATATAATTTCAGATATTAGCAGCAATTTATGGGTACATTTATAAAATGATGGTACTCTAAATTTTAGTACCTGCACTCAATCTAAGCCAAATGTTTTTGGAATGTTTCAGATATCTGATGACTGCCAAGAAACTCTGGCAATGCTTCCTTTTTAAGAAAGCATGATTACAAATGATTTACAGGAAACAATTTGCTTAGTAGTTAACTAGCAATAAAAATATGAAACATCACAATAATTTCAAAAAAGCATTACAAACTAATAATAATAAGGTATAAATACCTCTTGCAGGAAAACAAAATCATAGTCAGAGGAGGCAATGTGGGTTGCAATTGCTTCCATTCTTTCTTTTCTGTGTCTACTAATACCTTTAATACCCCTAAAAGATGTCTTGGTTTGTTTTATTATAATACATATTTTGAGAACATTAATTCCACTTATTCATTAATAAGAATTTAAACATAACAACTTAAATATAAATAACAGAACTTGTTCTGCAAAAACTAAATGCATTTCATAGTACTTTTAACACACTTTAAAATGTTAGATACATTTCTTTAACAGAGATTTTTAATAAATTACTAAGATATATTACTTTAATGAATTTCATTTTACTCTCATAAAGCTTTAACCAGGGAATTTTAAAAATGTTTTACATATACTTTGTTGTGTAATGACATATTTAACAATATCTAGATTAAACCCTATTTTCTTTTTGAAAAACTCTAGCAGTTACTTTCCATTATATTAAATTGATATAGCAGAATAGATAGTCTTACAGTTGAAAGTAAACACACTTATTAGCTTCAGAGAAGACTTTTTATGAGTTGTGATAAGAAGAATTTTTTTAAAAATATAACTCAATCAAACACTAGCTGAAATAAAATATTTAAGAAAATAGCAGTAACTAAAGAAATAGAATATTGCTGCCATAGCACTAATTTTCAAAATTAATTCTTTGGTTGCCCATAGACATCTGCACAAAGAAGCAACCAGAGCAATTGTTAAAAAGGAAGCCCAAAATATCAACTGTGCTAACAACTGAATGTTATTGCAATACTAAGGCAAATGTTTTTCACGTTTTACAGGTAACTTATTTTATAATTTTGCAAGCATTCAGCTTATAATAATAATTATAAGTAATAAATTTGCAAGCATTCAGCTTAACAGGTGTGTATATAGAAAGCCAACATACACCAACTGCATCAGTGGCTGGGATCATATTTGGGAACTTTTACTTAAAATTATCAGATCTTGAAATATTTTCTGTGAAATTGATCAATATCATAGGTAATCATGCTCAGAATCGGAGGAATATATTGTAAAAAATATAAATACGTTTCTCCCAGATGAAAATAAAAGTGGAAAGTTACAACGAACTTATTCAATATAATAAAAGTTAATTTATTAATATGCATAAGCGAATGTAAAATTGCACGTAAATATACATTTTGCTTATTAATTCTTTTATTATAAGCATTCATTCAACACCAAAGTTCCTAACGTACAGGTGATAACTTATCTATTGATAAGATCGTGAGATATAACATATTGTATCAAATAAAATATAAATTAATAATTTATATGAATGAATTAAATCTTAAATGAATGCATATAAATTGAGACAAAATTTTATAATCATTCAATTACCAAGTAACGATGGTTTGTTTTATAAACAGAAACCTACCAACAGTTTAACGTGAAAACATTCAATTTTAAATCCATCTTCATTCCGATGTTAATGAACCTGTTGTTTTATTGGTGACAAATCAAAAAATTTTATAATACACATTTATACTAAGACCTTCGTGCCACATACGGATACATGAGTCCCACATTTGTTTACAATGTATGCAGATTTCTACCGTTCCATGACAGACGTTTCCACTATTGATTCTACTGCCGTCTGTCGGCGATGAAAAGAAATAAGGTCAAAATATGTCGGTCAATGAATTGAGGAGAGAGCAAGTATCTTTCAAACTTTTACTAGTTAAGACATCCTCAAGGAAAAGCGTTTTACCTCAAGGAAAGAGTAAAAAATACTTCACATCCGTATCTGAGGAAGAAGAAATTATGTTAGTCGTTTCGTAGAGGAAGTTCATCCTTGGATTCCAATTGATTAACATTGAAGAAATTTCCACTATTTTTAAATTCGTTCTGAGTCCGAAAAATTAAATTTTATCAAAATGGGAAAATAATTTTGTATCATTTTAGCTACACAAGATTCTGCGTGGCTAAAGGAATGGAAAAAAGAGCTTTTAAATTTTAATAATGGGTCATCTTGAGAAGATGTTTGAAAGTTGTTTAGGAAGAATCAAGATAAATTTTTGTGAAAAATATTTGACTTATATTTTAAAAAATCTAAAGAAATATTTAAATGAAAACAAAAAACTGATGTACTTTTTAATTTATTCTTTATTTCCAAGAATAGTACAGTAGCTGAATCATAGCTATATTTATGATATTATTTATTTACAATTATTCTAAGTCCTCAAATCGAATTAAGATTATTTTCGTTAAGATTAACAAACAAAAAATAAATAAATAAATAAATAAATAAATAAAAAAATATAAAATAAATAAAAAATAAAAAAATAAACCTTACTGTAAAACAGAGTCAATGAATTTCTTAAGTTGAATTTTATATACATTTCACAAGCATGAATATCAGTATGCAGGTTTTAGTATGGAAAGAATAAACTAAAAAAGTAGATCTAAAATACATGAGCATGTACATGCATCTTAAAATAAGTGATCTAACAGATGCTCATAGAATGAATGAAAACTTCAATTTTAATTGATTGTATATACAAAAGCCCATCAGCATTTGTAAAATGCATGATACCCCAAATTTCACAATTCATTTTCCTAGTAGTTAATATAATTACAAGATATCATAAAGTGGGTTATTTTTTTCTCCAGTGGCGCGCACTGGGTGATGGACCCTTCACCACAGCAAGGCCAGAAATTACTCATTTAGTGTTACCCGGCGGGCACCGGTGAGCTAAGTCCCGGAGGCGAGGGGCATGACCAAAGTCACGCCACAACAAACCGTTTACAGGGTGGGCTACGTTTATCCATCATCTCAGAAGAATGGATAAAGAAACACAGCGAAAGAAAACGTCGATGCCTGATTCGGGATTCGAACCCTTGACCAACAGCCAGGAACGCTAATCACTCAGCCATCGGCCGGCACACCTCAAATGTAGTCATTAAGAAATAGCTCATGATAAAAGTTTTGATTATTTTCATTATTAAAAATAAAACTTATCAAGTTATAAAAATGAGGGTTAATTCCTATATACTGATACAAAATTATATTTTTATGGAAGGTTCAGAAGAGTTTAATTTAAATTGAATTTTCATTTCAACTCATTTATAAAAACTGCATCTTTCTCATTAAAATTTATTTCATGAATACACAAATTTTTTTCCTATGTTTTTACAAGATGTTCTTAAGCTAAGTCCAATGTTTTTCATCTCTCTTTAAAATAACTTTACTTCCATTATTTTTAATTTATTAATATTTCAAAATTTAAGCTTAGAGCCTTTTTTAAAATATAACTGCATACTAAAATATAAATACTTTTGGACAAATCCTTTTAATCAAATGAATGTCGATGGCTGAAAACGGACTAAGTGTAAGCATGTTTGAAAATTGGAGAATTTTGATTGAACCAAGGATTTAAACAATGATACCATTTAATAGATTCTTGTTTTCTTTTTTATTAAAACTCAGAATAGGAGGATAAATTTCAGGTTTAATTTCCGAAAGTTCTTGATAGCTTTTCTAATATTTTGTTTAATTGCATTTAAATTATATTACGAGAGCATATTCTCACAAAATCTTGATCAAACAATTTAATAATAATCAACAGTTTTTTGAGACAAGGATTAGGAGACTTGCTAAAATATCTCAGTCAATCATATAATCTCTTAAACAGCACATAGACTGTTTCATTATTAGAGATGAAATTGATGTATTTCTTTTGTTTAGGTAAAAAAAATGCAATTTATTACTAAATCATCGTCTAGCACTTCCGTGTGAAGTATGATACTGCTCTGTTTATCCGGCGTCATGGGTTAAAGGTGCTGTCTGAAAGATAGCTAGTTCAATACCTGATCCAGTTGAAGATCTTCGTGTAGTGTGTTCCAGAACATTCCTTCATTAGGAGTCTGGACAAATAATCGTGTTTCAAAATGACACTGTCTGTGTTTAATGGCAGAAACATATCAAAAGAAGCCACTGACTTATTTAAAAGATTCTTGTTCATAAAAACGTCGTGTTTGGACGTTTCTATACTTGAACTAACCGAAGTTTGCCGTGTTGAAAAGGGAGTGTAGTATAAGGTGCCCTGAGTATGGTTTAAAGGGAACGGCAGCTGGTTCATTAAATGGATGCTTATACATTGATTCCCTGCTGCGTACACACACCCAATTTTCCTGTCTATCGAGTACAAGATCTTTAAGTTTGTTCGAAGATTTATTTTAATCACAGCATTCATATTTAAAAATATTATTTCAGAATTTAATCATTCAAATTTAGACTGGAATTTCCTTCCTTATACTCTAATATTATATTCTAAAGTAAGAATATTTTTTTTACATTCTTTTTTAAAAAATGATTTTAATAGATTAATAAATAACTGATAAAGAAAAGAAACGACCACACTGAATGTAGCACATTGTCACCGCGTACCTATGATATTACCAAAAACAATTTTATTTATTTCAAGAGAAAATTTTAAATGTTATATAATTCATTTAGTACATATTATAATGTTGAGGCATCGAGATGATAGAAAAACAAAAGTTCCTTGAATAAGAAGCGCGAAATTGGTGCGGCCTTTTTATCAAATTGAACACAGCTATTTTAAGAATCAGTGAATTCTATTACAGAAGAAGTCCTCATCTCTATAAAGTGAAAAATATGGACTTTTCTGAAGGAATATTCCTTGGAGTCGATTGGAAATGAGGTTCTCATTGTTTCCCAGTCTTTTCTGAAATACTCGGAAACATTTTTACATCAAGATTTTCTAAGTGCGCTGCTGCAAAATATTTGTTTTTAAAATAAATTCAGTGATACATTTTTTTTTCATTTATGTGAGAAAATTTCCAATTTTTAGAAAATGTATTGGCAGTTGCATCCGTACTGAATCGTACGATCTTCTTTCCCCTCTCAACATTTCTAGGCCGGTTCCTCACCTCAATGGTGTCGTCCACAGCATATATTTTTAGTTTATTAATGTTCATCATAAATTGACCACAGATAGTTTGAAAGGATCTCATTTAAATCTCAAGAGCACGGTCGTTTTCTTAAGACGTCCTACAGAAGGTGCACTGCACTTCCAACTATTTAGAAAACATCCACAGAGCTGTAAAACAGCGATGGCTTCCATTAATGCTAACAATGATTCAGTGAGTTTGTAAACAGCGTTTATTGCGGAAATTAAAGGAAGATATACTGATTGTGGTATGTACAAAGAGTAGAAGGTTCAAACCTGTTGAATATTAAAAGACGGATTTTGAATTTCTGCAGGGAGATCTGTTCGGGTGGGTGCTTGTAAGTGTTCCGAATTTCGTCCTTTGTCACACATGAATATGGCTTATGTATAAAAATATTTTACTAGGAGAAAAATGTAGTGATCTCTCTCACTTATTCATCAAATAGAGTCGAAGGATATTTATTACTTTGAGTTAAGAAACAGAAAATTAAACTCTCAGAATTTGCAGCATTTAATTGTTAATATTTTTGAAAAAGTTCGAATACTGTATAAACTAAGGCTATATAAAATGCAATTTGAAAAAGAACTGTTGAGAAGTTGTCTGTTGTTTAGATTTTGAATAAATTGTTGATTAGTTGTTCCGTATTCCACAAGCTGTGGGAATTGAATGACTTCCAGTTCAAAAATTTGTGGGTTCAATTTGCATCTACGAGGGGGGTTTGTTCAGAATTCATTGTAGAATCTAGTCTTATTAGAAATATCACATTGATTATTGGCTTGTCAATACATAATCTGCTAACGGGTCTTATTCATAAGGACATTTGAAGTGTTCTATGAATGCGCAGATTCGTCCGAGTGTTTTTATCAAATACCAAACGTCCATACATTTTAATTAACTTATATAAAAGTGCTTAGTTTATAACCGATCGGCAATGCATTGAATGGTGTGAAACCGATCGCTGCAAGATAATCGAGGTTTGACTGCCGGTCTATAATGCAAAGCTTTCAACTCATTGCTTCTGCAAATTTAATTTGAATAAAATTCCTTAAAATTTTTTATAAGAATTTTTATTAAAAGAAAAGGTCATAATGACTTGGAAATATTGTAATACGTGGAATCATGACTTCATATCTTTGGTGGCCTGGTTGGTTAGGACGTCGTTCTCGTTACAGGAAGGTATTGAATTCGAATCCCGGCTTAGCCGAAGATCCGTCATGTTCACTAATGGTGACTGAGCACGTAAAATTTGTCGGGGCGCAATGTCCTCCAAGTTCCCATTCCAAATTAATACCTGTGGAGGTGGTTGGAATCAGGCTATGGGTCTTCTCTGGTTTCAGTCTCTAAATTAGAAGACTCAGATAGTGCTGCCATCTAAGAGCCGAAGTTGCACTTCCACCTTCGAATGAGGTTGCTCTATTAATAAAAAAGAAAACGGAAGACGCTTTTTCTGTCTTCATTCACTCAGTCCCTGACATTTTTGTATCCTGACATCATCAGTTGTATTTCCGGCTTAGTTTCGCCAAGTGTCATAAATAACAACGTGACTTCATTTCAAAATGCATCTTGACTGACAAATTTTTAAAATTTCTTCTCTATTGCAACCATCTAAAAAGTTTTCGGACTTCTCTTCCTATTATTTATTATTTTTCTTAAATCATAAACGAATTTAGATTCGATAATGCAAGGCAAATAACTGTATTTCCGGTTGAATGTCTCAAAGGAGAAAGAAGAAAAACAGCATTGGACGAAAATTCCAAAGAGCTTCCTATCTCATTTGCCGTGAGTGCATGGGGATACTCTCTCGTGATACAAATCTTTAATCCATCTTAAGTTTCCTCATCAAAATATAATTTGATGAGGAAAGTTAAGATGATCAGGCTATGATTTTGCTAACAACGGAAAAACATTCAGCCAGAAAACCCCCACAACAATCTATTTCTTTAAGTTGATCATCTTTGTCTGTTGAGAAACTTGTTGAAATAAAAGTTTTCCCATAAAATATATAAAGCATTGACTTTATATATTTCTAGGAATTTCATACTGTTATCTCTCTCTTTGTACCGACCAAATAGAATTCCTCGGGACTTTATGCTTTCTGTGTTTTCTAAAAAGACAAATGAATGTTCGCCCTCCAATAGTATTCAATTTTTAATGTTGAAATCACCAGATTTTTATGTCTCGAGTTTAGTCACTGCAAAACACTTTTACCTTCCATGTTTGGAAGCGTTTTCTTAGTTTCTTTTTCAGCCCGATGAATGAATACTCAAGAAATGTCACTTCTATTAAGAAAATAAATGTTGGCTTCATTACGTCACTGTCGATAAATTATCAAAGTTCTTTGATTATACAGATATTTCTTGTGCGAATATTCAAGAAGAAGCCTTTTTTATCATTTTTTTGCGATATATTAGGTTGGGGAAAAAGAAATCCATTATTTTTACGTGAACTTTATGTAACTTCTTTTGGATTCACTTTGTAAAAAGGTTTAAAACAGCTTTCATGTAGATTTTTAGGTCTTGCGCGTTACCACTGCTGACATGTGGTTAACTTCGATCATTTTTGATATTTTATAGACATTTTCGATGATGCTGTATCCACATGCGAGGTGCATCTCTAACATCAAAAATACCCGAACGGAATCGGCAAAACAAAAATTGTACGTAACTGGTTGTTACAGTCTTATATAGGACGATAAACACCTTTCACAATTTTAGCCACCCGGCTATCTTTTACGCCGTTACAAGAGAAAAACGAAAATGTATCGAATTTTCTGTTTGTTGTCTTCCATTTTTAAAACCTTGTACTCGTAACTGAATTAATCAAACAAAAAACCCCAAGAGAATATTTTAGTGTCAAATGTCACCTTTCAAACGAGCATAAATCTGAAATTGTTTAATAGATACCTCACGAGATATCGATCACTACAGACGTCTACCGAAAAAATAATGTATTACTTATTCCCCAACCTAATATTTAGGTTTAGAAATTATAAAAATATAAATTATTCCATTTTCTTGGTTTAATGATTTATGAAGCAAATGTGGATTCGACAAATTGCAACAATATCGGAATTTTCTAATCTTTTTGCTTTGACGCAAAATCGCTAAACTAATCAATTAACGATAGAATAAACGGAAACTTTTACAAAACAGAATCCTTTAAAACGCATTTGGATGGATTTTTATTACAAATAATTTTCCAGAATATCTTTTCGAAATTGCGATGATCACAATGCTTCGTTACAGCTCAATTCGAACAACGATCATTAAAAAATAATGTCACAAGATGCCGCAGAATAAAAACTTTACTTTTAAAATTGTATTAAATAGAATGAAATTTCACTACATAATCAATGAAAGTTATTATTTAATGATATTTTAATAGAAACCTATTTTCATGTTCTTTAAAGCAAATTTTGCATCACACAGCAAAGATCTAATTGATTTAGCGAGAAATTCATTTAGCAATTTTATGAGCTTTTATTGCGCAAAGTTCATATATTGATCCCGCATTTCGATTTGTCAGATGTAATCTTTAAGACAATGGAATTTTTCATTTCAGGAAAGAAACTCATCTGCTGATCTGTTCCAAGCAAAATTATTGCTTCAATAATTTTGCCTGGAACAGATCAGAGAAAATAATCAGAGACGTTTTTATTTTTTAACACATTATTATGAGACACATTTCCCTCAATTTTACACTTCTTCAAAGGAAGCATAAGCAATGAAGAAATTTTGACCTTTCTCATTTAATACAAATTTATCCATTTTTTTTAATTAACTTAATTTGTATTAAAGTTTACTGACCAAAAGGACCGATGACTATATGTTTTGAATCAATTTTGGAGGAAAATATCTATCTATAATTTTATCCCTCTTGTCTATAACAATTTAATAGGAAGATATGAAATCATTCCATACATTCCGTGTGCTATTCCTCTTTTGAATATACTAGCTTCATATAAATGTTTCATAAATTTAGGAGCGGGGAGTTCAATAATATAAGCAAGTATTGCTGAATAATATCTTTATTCCTATTATTGTTACACGAAGAATGAAAATAGAAAGATGCGGCGCATTAGAAAGTCTTTGAAGTGGGAAAATGCTAATAGAAAAGCTCGTTGGTATCTTTTTTAGGTTACTATTTCTTGCAAAAAATTTGATTCGATCATGTGCTCTCACACACACTGTTTCCCGACCTTATCTTTCATGTAAGACTTAAAAATCCTATCAACATAGCATCGGTATCTACAACTGCATGATCTAATTCTATAGAATAAATATATTTTGTGCTAATGAACACATACTTTTTATTTTGTATTCCCTTTTAGTAAATTATTTCTAAAAAAAGCCTGCCAAAAAAGCTGATTTAAAATATTCTTTTCCAAGTGGAAGAAAATTAATAAAAATCATTAAGGAAAAAGAAAATTAACCAGATCACAAATATTTGAAGTGTAACAAAATTACTGAAATCTTAAATTTTACTGAAATGAATTTGTTCCAGAGCTAATAAACGAAAATAGCAATTTCTTAGAAAAGAGAGAATTAGTTTTCATGAGCATACTGCAAAATATTAAAATCGAAGCATTAGAGATTTTTTTTTTTTTTTTTTTTTTTTTTTTTTTTTTGACGGAAAAACATGTTTATCTCAACTACCTAACATTACTCATTACTTCGGTTAGTTGGCCTTATTTTTTAATGAAATCAAAACAATAAGCAGTATTTCACTGCAATTAAAGTGGTTTAGTTCACCGCTTTTCGCCGCATGTCGACTAATTGGACCGGAACTTACAACTTAACGTCATTGTAATTTGAGTCCATGGATATTAAGGAATAAAATATATGTTCAGACATTTGAAAAAAAAAAATGTTATAAGCCTTTTCTTCCTCAAATAAAAACTCGGTATGAAGAACATGTTCAAGTTAAAAATGCATTCTAACAATTCAAGCACTGAACCTTTCTCAAAATACCCTACTGCAGACAACCTTCCTTTGACCTTGAATCGGTGCTCTGGATTCAGATGACGCAGCTTTTGTTCTATTAAAGCAATACCTGTTAAGATGATCATTAAATTTCGTTTCAATGAATCAGAAAACACACTCATTCAATTCCTGGTGGACGTGAAAAAAATTGATATTGATTCTAAGAAGATTATCAAGTTTTTTTCTAATATATTTTAAGCGAAAAATGAAACATAATTTCTTTGTTTATTATGCTGAGGAAATAGGTTTTTATAAGATGTAGATTTAGTTTGCCTTGAAAGCATTGAAGAGATATATTTAACCGATTTTTTCAACGTTGTCTATCTGTAGCTGAAAAGTTTCTTTTATTTGCATAATTTTATATTTAAATTCTGATTCATTTGTAAATAACCTTAACAGCAGATGATAAGATTTAAATTACCATCGCTAAAACTGATTGAATTGGAATTTGACATTTACTTAAAATTTTGATTAACATTTTTTCATTGTTAAAAAAGTTATTTGTTTTATGAAACAAAATTTGTTTTCGTATTCATTGAAGGAATAGTACGAATCCCTAATTTAAACACTTATGTTTTTACAAACTATATTAGTCCCTTCAATAGACACAATGATAATTTTTAACTTTCATTTACAAACTAAAAATTTGAAAAATCTCTTTTTTTTTTTTTTTTTTTTTTTTTTTTTTTTTAAAAAGCTTTCGTTTTTGAGAAATAGTTTGTTTTCTTCCGTTTATTTATTTATTTTTTAATTTTTTATGATCTAATATACTTTTCACTTCTTTTTTTTTAAATTTCCTTTTTATATAACATCAGGGAACTTAATTCATTATTGAACAACAAAGCGAGAAACATGCAGATAGTGAAGAGCAGGGGTAGGCAACGCGGCGCCTGCGGGCGCCATAGCGCCCCCTATAGACTTTTAATGCGCCCTCGCTGGACTAATGTGAATGAATTAATTAATGTAATAGGTAAATAGGTAGTGAGTTTAAATAACTTGTGAATAGGTGAGGAGATATTTTTAAGTTCATTGAGAAGCTCTCGCACTCAAACGCCTTAAAGAATGGCTTTGATTACATTAATTAAGTCAAAAATTTCATGTAGATCACTTCCCAAGGGAAGATTTTCTAAGGAAGGAGCTTTTGAGTTAGGAGCGAGGTGGGGGGGGGGAGGCGCGGTAGCTTGTGCATAGGTGACACCTGATCGAATTCTATTAGAAGAGTTTTTAATGTTGGTAATTTTATTAGCTGCCCTTTTCGGCTTAGGGAAAGCCTGGCATCTTTTATAATTGGAGGGGTGGTTGCCTTCGCAATTGCAGCATTTTGGAATTTCCACTTTATCTGAGGGGCACTCTTTAGTGTTATGAGGTCCTGCGCACTTAACGCAACGAGGTCTCATATGACAAATTTTTGCAATATGGTTGAATCTCTGGCAGTTGTAACATTGCATCGCCGATTTGGGTCCTTTGTAGTGCTCAACTGTGATTCCAGAGATACAGCATAACTTTTTGATGTCGAAAACTGTGGCGCCATCTGTCGATGGAATGATGCAGACTTGAAATAAAACATCGGGTTCCCGGTTTTTGGATGTCTTAATCTAGTAACCCTTGTGGGTTGATAATTTAACTCCACTAATTCATTGACAATTGCCTCATAACTTGTAGAAATCACAAATTTTTTAGATTTGTGATTTCCTGATCACAAATTTTCCTGATCACAAACCCTGATCACAAATTTTTTAGATTTTTGACTTTTACTGCAAAGTAAAATGTATTCGATGTCATTGACATCGAAGTACTTAGTCAGGGTACGATGTTGTTCTGGAGTCGTGACAAAGATTTTCAGGTAGAGACCTGCTGTCTTAGCTTCAAAATCAGTACCTATAGCATTTTTTACTTTAGCAAGAAATTCAATATGGTTATCACCATAGCGAGCAAGCACCGGCGGAATTTTCTCTTTGATGGGGGTGGGGGTAAGGTCAGAGCTAATCTCTTGATCCTGATTGGTCGAGAGCTTCTCAAAAGAGTTTTTCATTTCAATATCGCTGATTTCAGCCTCTTCAGGGCAAATTTTAACAGTTTTATTAGGTTTAATATAGCCATCAGGCTGAATATTTTTTTTAACCCTTTTAAAACTAGTCTTTTTTTTAAAAGTCTTAGCAAGTTCAACAGCTGACAAATAAATTTGACTACTAGCTAGGCGGTGAGTCAGTTCACAACCAGTATAGTCACCTGTGCTTGAGGTCTTTAAAGTTTCTCTGAAGAGCTGGTGGGCCATTGGATTGCGCTTTACTAGCTTGTAAAGTCTACATAGCATTTCTTGTTTGGTGTCAGGATCTTTGGCATTTTCATAAAGTCCATAAAGAATTTGAGCAATGGGTTGACCACTTTCAGGAATGGCAGAAAAATCCATATTTGTGAGCACTTAAAAGTGCTTTTTTTCCCAAGGGGATAAGTAAGTGTGGAGATTCAGCTCAGGAGCTTGCTGAGGCACGTCTGTCCAGAGCGGAGGTTGAACCCCGAATGTGTTGCTTTACCATTCATAGATAAGAAATAAGAACTGATCACAAGAAGCTGCTTCATTAACATAACAGATAAAAAAAATTTTATTGTTTGCAAATATTTATTAATTACTTTTAATGCTTTTTAGAAGCAAAACAACAAACACTTGTTTGGCTTTATATTTATATGAATGCTCATAAAATTGTTTTGGGTAAATATTTTACTGAATTCATGACATAAGTATTTTTTTATGCCTTTATGTTTGCCGAATACCAACAGTTTATAGATTATGGAAATGGATACAATACCAACAAAACATAATTTAGACTCTGTTGGTTGAGAAATTCTTTGTATTTTAATGTCAGAAGTGGTTTTGAAGTGATTTTTAAGGGTTTACCTGTGAAAAAAATACGCATAAACAGAAATTACTAGAATAAAAACTCTTTAGTTTATCATAAAATATAAAAAGCAATAATGACAAATAAAATGTGGCAGGTGATTTTCATTAATTTAAAAAATATCTTGAGCAAGAGGAGCACCAAAGCGTCGGATAAACTCTGAGCAATCTATTACAATACATTCAAAACTGATATTACATAATTAGATTACGTTTAAGAATGGGATATTTTGGCTCGGTATGATTAGCTTTGGTATTGATTCTGGTGAAACTCTGAAGATTTTCTGCTAAATTCAATTTGATATTCAAATATTTCTAATTTATAAATAAATGTAGTCAGTATATTAAATGTAATTGGGAAAAAAGGTAAAAAAGGCTGTAGCTAAATATACAGAATAGCTTAAAACAAATATATTATATTAATTCAGGAACATTTGATTAAACATTATGAAAAATATAATAATTATTATCAAATGAAATAGAAAAATTCCTAAAACCTTACTAATTTATTAGCAGAAATTCTTCTACTATAGCACTACTGTCTTCTGCAGGCCAAGGCTGTCTCTAAAAGTGTCTTCCATCGGGAACCGACCGCTGCCAAATTTCTCCACCGGTAGACTCCAATTTCACACATTCAGCGTTTTCTCCACCATATCAATCCATCTGGTGTTAGGTCTACCCCTTTTTCTTTTTCCATCAACTTTTTGAAGTGTTACTTTTTTTGTTGGATTTAAATCATTATATCTATAAATGCGTCCCAACCATCTTAATTCATAGATTTTTATAGATTTCACAATATTTGACTCTCCGAATTTGGAGTATAGTTCTTCATGATTATAACGGATTCTCCACACTCCGTTTTCCTTAACCGCTCCAAATATCTTTCTTAGTATTTTTCATTCAATTATTAATAGCTTATTTTCTTCAGATTTGTTCATAGCCCAACACTCACTTCCTTACATAATTATTGGCTTTACTAAAGTTTTATAAAGATTAATTTTAGTTTTTTTATGCCCAAGTGTTTTGAATTAAAGTGATTTCTCAGTCCTTAATAACATTAATTTGCTCTATTTAATCTGTTCCTAATTTCAATTTTAATATCATTATTTTTTTTTATTATTGAGCCTAGATATTTCAACTGTTCAACATTTTCAAAGCTGTAATCTCCAACAGTCAATGGTTGTACATCAGGTCTGTTATGTGTTACTGCCATAAACTTTGTTTATTGCTAGTCCAATACTTTTAGCTGCCGATTCGAGTGCGGAAAAAGCTTCACTTACTGATTTACTGGTTCTTCCAATTATGTCAATATCATCTGCATATGCTAAAATTTATATAGATTTTTGAAAACTGGTTAATCGTGTCTGAATACCCGAGTCTCTTATAGCTTTTCCAATGTGATATTTGATAATGGGCATGACAGGGAACCTTCCTGCTTTAGCTCTTTTTCTGTAAAAAAAAAAAAAAAAAAAAAAAAAAAAAAAACATTCAGATAGGTTGGTGCCAAGTTTAATTTTACATTTAACTCTATTCAGAGTCATTTTTGTAAGATTTACTAATTTTCGGATATTTCTAATTCAAACATTGCATCATATAATTTTACTCTATCAATGCTATCATATCCTGCCTTAAAGTCAATGAATAAATGATAAGTTTATTAAATTCTTTTGTTTTTTCAAGGATCTGTCTAATTGTGTGGATCTGGTCTATGGTTGATCTCCCTCTTTGAAATCCGCATTGATAATTTCCAATAATTTTTTCTGTATATGGGGATAGTCATTTGTACAAAATGTTTGTTAGAACCTTAAATGTAGTGTTTAAAAAGTTGATTCCTCTGTAGTTCTCGCATTCAAATTTATTTCCTTTTTAATAAATGGCACCTTCCTCCCATTCAATGGGCATTTGTTCCTGTGTCGAAACATTAGTGATAATTTTATGAATTTCTTCCATAAGTTTAAGCTCATTAATGTTCAGGGGCTTTGCATTGATCTCGTCCAGACCAGCTGAACTGTTGCTGTTTTGTTCTGGAAAACTATTGTCATAAAATAACAAAGGTTGCTTAACAATGTAATGAACAAATAATTTATCTATTTTACTATTCTTTATTTGCTGTGGTCTCTTATTTCATTGATTACTGCACTTTTCCTTATTCAGATAAATTTTACCTCATCCGAAAATTTTTAAATTCGGTACAATACGTTGTTTAATGCGTTTAAGAAAGAATAAAGTGTTTTTGAAAAACTATTTTACCAACAATGAAAGTTAATACATTTTAAAAAATAGAGCACATGCAAAACTGGCAACATCCATTTGATATGAAATCAATTAATATGTGTAAATGTTTTCTTTGAATATTAACTCCCCGTGAAGCTTTTTCTGCATATTTTTCATTTTTCTAAAGGGGAAAAAAATAGAAAAAGAAAAGAAAACCACCACATCTATTTCCTCTTTCAATTAGTTTTAATAAAAAATGAATCATCGTAACTGTAAATACCTTAAAAAAAAAAAAAAAAAAAAAAAAAAAAAAAAAAAAAGCGTGACGTGAAAAGTACATAGGAACTAACGAAGAAGTTCCTCGTCTTTCGCGACGTCACACACAGAAAGCATTTCCTCGAGAAGCTGACTCGTTCGTCATTTGGTCCTCTTAGACCACGTGACTGCGATTCCTCTCTATTGCTTTATGCCGTTTTGCTTAGAATGATTTAGTTTTCTCTGCAATTAAAATAAGTGGATTTTATGAAATGAATTTTTCTCGTTTCCCAAGAATTTTAGCTTTGGTAAAGAGAAAGTGTGCATCGCTTTTATCTGTGTTCGCTGGTATTTTCTCATGTTTAATAGTGCTTGGTATACGTGTATATTGTGTTTGCTCAAATTTAACCCGCAAATTAGCAAAAATGAGTCGAGGAAAAATGTACGAAACCAACCTCGTGAGAAAGTTTTATTGGGAAAATGGAAAGACAGAAAAAAAGAGCCTTGAACATCAAAGAAACATATAACTTTTAAAAGACGGAACACAGGTGTTTTTTGTTTTTGTTTTTTGTTTTACATTGTGAATTGTCATATTTGTATCATTGATAACATTTAAAACTAAAAAAGATCTAATTATTATCCTAATTACTGAGTTTTAATATACATTGGTGGCCACCATAAATGCAACACCCTGAAGGAAGCACGCAAATAATATGAAATTTACAACATGCATTAACTGAGATGAGATACGCAAATGATTTTCAGTGCAGACGCACAGCACATGCTCCTGTGACGCCACTTCAAAGCGCGATTAAAGGCTTGGAGATTTCGACGATTTCAAGTTCGCCAATTTTGTCTTCCATGTAGTTTTTTTTTTTTTAAAAAAAAAAAAAAAAAAAAAAGATCAATTATAACTCGTAGAAAACAGCAATCATTTTTATGATCAAGTATCTGAGTTCGACAGAGAAAGGATAGTGGCCTAATCAAGATTGTGGATTATCTTTATGAGAAATCAATAGTCGTGTTGGACGAAACCAAACAACTGCATTACGGATATATGATCATTGGAGGCAGGACGGTACGAAGGACCGTTGTGATCGATTGTATCCGCCTCAATACATCACTTCACTTGATGACAGGGAAATTGTGCGCATGGCAGTGACGGATCGTTCAACCACATCACGCACCATAGCACTGCACAATCAGTCTGTAACACATCATCCAGTGTCTGTGCGTTCCATTCGATACTGCTTACAGCAGAGTGTCAGCAAGACGTACATTGCTTCATAACCTTTGACGCAGAACCACAGACTCCTCCGCCGCCAATGGTGAGATGAAAGAAGGATGCGGACGGCAGAATTGAATGAAATTGTCGTTATTTACAAGTCACACTTCTGTCTGTAACATCATGATAATCGCATTTGAGTCTGGAGACACCGTGGACAGAGGATACTGAACAACTGCGTTATGCACCGCCACACTGGTCTGACCGGGTATTATGGAATGGGGGTAGTATTGGATATCACTCTCGCACTCCTCTAGTATGTAGCTCTACATCTCCGAGGGGTTTGAGTCAGGTGTCCTTCCTTACCTTCAAAGCTTGCTCTCAGCCATATTTCAAAAGAATAATGCGCGGCCGTACGGGGCGCGCAATTGTCCAAGGATTCTTTGTCAGTCGCCAGATTGAATTGCTTTCCTGATCTTTACCAATAAAAAAAAATATCTGGTTCATGGTTGCTCAATGACTGACCCAGATTGTATCACCAGGTACCACACCAGATGAACTTTGGCAAAGTGTGGAAGCTGTTTGTTTTGTTGTACCCTAAGAACACATTCAAACTCTCTTTGAATTAAGGCCGTGGCGTTGGCAGCGGTGATCTTCAATAATGGCGGCTACTGATTTTGGCAGGAACCGCACTTCACAGAAGTCTATAGATTTAATCATTTGATACTTTGTCATCATGTTATCTACAAATTAATTTTGTTGTGGTATCTCTTGTATTTCTTGGTGTTGCAATTTGAGTGGTTAGCAGTGTATATTGAAAAATCTTTATGAATTAAAATAAAGGATTTTTTACCATAATTTTTATATTGAAATTTTGTTTTAAAAGTCTTTTTCTACCATTATATCTAAAAGGTAATAATCATTTTGGAATTATTACACATGAATGTGTGTTTAAATGTCAAAACAAGTGTATAAATTAAAATAAATGCAACTTAATTATACACACTTTATAGTTTAAATATTTCACATATTTTATAAGTTGATTTTGCTTAATTATTTATTTAGAAGCCTTTTTTCGGTCTCGAATATTTGGTTCAGAAAAAAATATTTGAAATCCTAAAATGAAAAACACCGTTCACTTTTAAAAACTTTATATTTCAGAACTCGTGTTGCAATTTGAATAAGCGTTATAATTACCCTTCGTGTGCAAAAAAAAAAAAAAAAAAAAAAAAAAAAAAAAAAAAAAGACCGTCGAGTTATTAAAGTTCGCTATACACATTACATTACATTTCTTCGTTTGAATCTGCATGACACTTAGCAAAATGTTCTGGGGAAGTATGACTGTTTTATGAAAAGTCAAGTAAGCTCTGATTTTTCTTCCAACATGAGGCTAATTACAGGAGATAAACAGTAGTTTCCTGCAGTCGTGTGTCCCTCCCCATTGGGTAGCAAAGTTATTCCTGGCGACACAAATGGAAAAAAAAATTATATTTACTGAAACTTCCTGTAATATTTGTTAAAAGACAAGAATTCACAAAATCATACAAAGATGAGTCTCATTTGAGGCAAGCTATGAGCATTAACTATACGAATAAGAAAGCATATAAAAAATTATAAGATAAAAACCATTATGCGCTGAATGAAGCTAAGAAGAATTTGTCATATGCTATTACAATGACGAAAAATATAACGAATGCTTAAAACTATTTAATTTCTCCCGTATTATAAACATTATTTATGAATTACAAGAAATTTTCCAATTCCATTATCATCTTTCTTTGTTATAATTAAATAAAAATTTATATGAAAATTTTTAATTTAATTTATTTAATCCAATTTAGACTTTTTAATCTTTTATAATAATTATAGTTTAAGAAATCGATAAATGAATTTTACTTTCAAATATTACTCATTGAGAACTTTTATATTTGGCTCTCGTTTTTTGTATTATTTGTACCAAAGTTAGAAATAATTGTTGTAAATTTTAAATCTTCATACATTCTTCAGAGAGCGCAAAATGAAAATTATTATTCACGAGGTCTTAAAGAACGCAAGAATATATTTCTTTTTACAATTAAATCTGAGTTACCTTATCCTTCTACAATTATTCTTTCATCATAATATAATTTATCCTTTGAGTGTATTTCTTTAATCAAATTGAATTGAGAAGTGAAAAATTTTTTTGCCCCAGCACAATCCAGAGCTGATATTTAATTTATTCATGTTATGATAATAGTTTTTAAAAAGATATTTCTGATGTATTAAAATGGTTCCATAAACATGATTGTAAATATTAAAAACAGACAAATGAGTGAAACATTAAATATTGAAAGGACTTGTAAGTCATCAAATCATAAAACTGACTGAATAACTTTTTCAACTTGTGAAATTTTTGTTTTCCATATGAAATAATGAAACCCTCAAAAGTAAGTTCCTTCTCCAGATGTACTCTGGTATGTAGAATTCAGAGTGAACTCTCTTTCTACCCCCTCCATAAATCGCTATCGGGGTTTAAAAAAAACAATTTGCCGATGGAAATATCTCTTTTTCTTTGCACATGCTTTACTCAAACATGACTGCAAAACTTTATCTTGGTCTCTGAAAAACGTCACACGCATTTTACTTATTGAAAACTCTTACGAGGGTTACTCTGAAATTTTTGAGATACGCGCAGATGAGAATTTACAATATAAAAATAACGGTTTAATTTTAAAACACAAAGTATTTTAACACAGAAAATGATTTTTTACTGACTTACTTCAACTTGTTTAGTGTAGAATAAATTTTAAACAGAAGAGAAAATGGAGTTGACGCGTGAACATTTTCGCGCTATGATTTTCTACGATTTTAAAGCAGGATTAAATCAAAAAGAATGCGTTCAACGGTTGCAATTAGCATTTGTTGATGAATCTAAAGCTTGTGCTACCATATTCAGATGACATAGAGAATTTAGAAGAGGTTGCAATTTTTTTCAGAATGAACATACAGGAAGGCCGCTGTCGGCAGTAATCCCGGATAATGTGTCTGCCATACGAAAAATATTAATGGATGATAATCGCTGTACTTATCAAATGATACAGAAAGAACTTAACTTTGGATCCGCAGCCATACACAAAATCATTTATAAAGAATTACATATGGAAAAAGTAGTTTGCCGTTAGGTTCCCCATAATCTAACTGAGCACTACAAAGAGGAGCGTGTCAGAATCAGTAAAGAAACTCTTAAATTACTAAATGATGGTGGCCACCACATCATTTCTAAAATTGTAACAGGTAATGAAACGTACATACCGTTTTTTGACGTTCCAACACGTCAAGAAAGAAAAGTATGGGTCTTTGAAGATGATCCCACGCCGACAATGGTGAAAAAACAACGCGCACTAAAAAAAGTTATGTATGCCGTTTTCTTCAGAAGTACGGGATTGGTCAAAGCTATCAAGTTGGAAGGACAGGAGACAGTAACAGCTAATTGGTATACCACTAAATGTCTTCCAGAAATTCTACAAGAACTGAATATTAGGGAACTAATGCTTCACCATGACAATGCATCTTCACATACAGCTGGATTAACAGTTGAGTTTCTTCAACAAAAACAAATTAAAGTGATCGAACATTCACCGTATTCACCTGATCTAGCTATGTGCGACTTTTGGTTATTCTTTAATCTAAAAAAGAACTTACGTGGACATCGTTTTGATTCAAAAGAAGTGATTGATGTGGCTATAAATGCATTTTTTTCATCTATTCCAAGAAATGAATGGCTTGAGGCATTTAATCTATGGAAAATTCATCTACAAAAGTGCATTGATGCTGGAGGAGACTACTTTAAACACATCTAAAATTTTGTAAGTGTAACTTTAAAAACCTAGTTGTATCTCAAAAATTTCAGAGTGACCCTCGTATCATTTCCCTTCTTTATGCGTTCATATACTATGCGGTTGTATGCTTCACTCCCATTTAGAAAATAAATTAGCAACTATCAATCTTTTCGGCTTGGCAAGTCTCTATATTTTACATACATTGAAAGAATATTTCCATATGTATAAATGTTGCTTAATTAGAAAGGTATAAATGTTTCTTTCTCGGCCTTCCATCAACACTGGAAGGAGGTAAAACAAAGTCTGTCGCACGGAGTTTCTTATTTTTCTCCTTCTTTTCGGTGGCATCAAAACAAGGGGGTGTGACATATTTAGGGATGGGACGCTCCTAGTTAGTACTGATTACAGTTACTTTTCAAATGACAAATGATTTTACCGATTACATTTTGTACTTATTACATTTCTTAATGTGCTGCCATCTATTAAAGTAAAAAGTAATTACGATGTTTCTACAAGTTTAAGAGTAAGTTGAATTAAAATTAAATTAATAATAAATTAAAAAGTATGTAAATAATTTTATATAATAGCATAAAATTGATTTGTTACTAACGTTAGTTTAAATCATTATCTTTTAAATACAAGCATTCACTTAAATATTAATAAAAAGAATTACAAAAAATAATTTAATAATTTTTATTTATGCTACACTTCATTAATTACAAATTTATGTCTTTTCTTATAATGTTTTATTTTCTTGCATAAGACTAAGAAATAAGTTATTTCCTCTACAAACAGTTTTTCTATGAAAAATTCCGAACATATAAATTTTCATAAGCATTTTTTTATTCAATTTTATGTTTAATTATTTATATTTGCATCTGCTTAAAGTAAATTTTGAAATTACTCAATAATAATTTTCAAGACTTTCAGTGTTAATTAAAATATAAAATTAGATAAGCTTAGAAAATAATTTCTATTTTTCAACCTGATAAACTTAATTTTTTTTGTTTGAATTTAGTGAAATGTTTCAATGACATATAAATAACATTTTTTCATTAAATGGTCAATAATTTCTGAAGAATTGTAAGGTGAGAAAATAAATCAATTACAAATAGATTTTCTTAAAGTTTGATAGAAAATACAACAAATAATTTTAAAAAAATCAACTTTGAAATTTCTTATGTTTTTATTTTACTAAGCATTAACGAAATAAATAGTAATATATATTATAATCGATCATTTTTCTTATAAAAGACGTTTATTTGTTTAAATTTTTCTGAAATAAAAATTGCATTAGCTTACAAATCTTGTTTTAATTTTAAAAATCTTAAGCAATTTATGGATAAATCCTGTAGCAATTAAAATTGTTTTAATAATACTTAAGTACACATGATTATTCTATATTAGGATAAATTTTATAGTTGCATAAGAATTCATTAAATACCAAAAAATGCAAAAGCAAACATTTAAATTTTATAATGTTTAAAAATTATTGAGTAACGCGAGCGCGAAATATTTAATACAAAATGGCGAATCAAAAATACATATATTTTATTTATATTTAGCCATAATTTAAAAAAATACACATGACAGTAACATATGATTGTATAAAATATTAAAACTGACTTAATTTAAATATTTAATTTTTCATTTCGAAATTTCCAACTAAAATGTGAATAAATACTTTTACTAGGTTTAAATCAACATTCTCATTAAATAAATAAAAAATAATTGTATGGTAAAAGTGTAAAAGAACCTTTTTCTTTTCAAAAGTTTAAATTCTGCATATTTGTAGTAAAATGGCTGTT